>JAPMOB010226225.1:0-17367 GCA_029875015.1 Lepomis gibbosus
GTGTGTGTGTGTGTGTGTGTGTGTGTGTGTGTGTGTGTGTGTGTGTGTGTGTGTGTGTGTGTGTGTGTGTGTGTGGACAAGGTGCTGAGGTGCATTCCACTTCTATATAGTGCTCATTGGCTGCATTGGCTTAACAATGACTTAAAAGTCTTAACAGTCTTAACTTGATATACATTCACAGTTGTTATAAATGAAATTACATTTCATCCTGAAAATAAAACCTTTAATACGATAAAAATTGAATTAACCTTTGCAATTAATTATTTTCAAAATTAACTATGAATTATTGTGTCACATACTACTTGTCACAGTTACAGTTATTAATCTTACATAGCCAAAAATAGATCCATGATTGCTATGCGTCTTTCTTTCACTTGCTTCCAAAACTAATGCACATGCATGCCAGATCATGACACGAGGCAGCTGAAAGACTACTTTTTCATCCACAGGGGCCATCAAAATCAAGACAATATGAAAGTTCCTTGTAGCTGCTTTAAGGTAATCTGTTACTGAAAGAACTGTCTGTTGATGGGGAATTCAGCTTGATATCAGGCACCAGTCCCTAGGCCAAGTAGCACCCTCGCTGCTTGAAGGGAGTCCTGAGCATCTCTTTCAGAAACACTGTGCACCAGTACAGAGAAAATGGAGTTCTAGTGGAAGAACAGAGGAGGAATAGAAATATGGAGGAGATAAGGTAGTAGGTTTCTACTGTTGGCTATTGCTCAGCCAAATGTCTGGTTGTTGGTTGTTGTGGAGCGTAATTAATGAACTTAGTGCACTTATTGAGTTAGTGAGCGACTGAGTATTGGCAGAAAAGCCATTTTTGTTTGTTTTACAGAAACATTGCTCTCTGATAAGATCACAAATTAAGACCACTAGCTTTACGCTGGCAAACTATAATGTGCCTTTTTGACCAAGTAGTTCCAGAAATTGAGGAGGCACAGAATCTAAACTTAGGACCATTTAGTGCACTCCTGTTTGTGTTTCCACCACATTGAAAGATCTGTGAAGTTTCGGCAAATTAGATTGATAAAGGGCTAAAAAGCAAAGGTTTTGGCTATTAGACAACTGTGGGCAATCTGAATGGATATTGCAAAGACAACTTGTAGGGTTAAAGATAGATGGAAAAATATTATAGCCAGTGAGGATCAGTTATGGTTATTTTTCTCCGGTCATTTAAACATCCAAGATCCCAAACCCTACTATTGATACTAACACCAACAAACTGTGCTTGCTTGCTGACTGAATGAATGCTTTTAAAATTGTTCTCTGGAGAACTGGAACACTGAACATTTTTCTTAGAACTATGGTCTAATAAGCAACAAAACTAACATCCTGCAATTGGGTTGCAGGTAAAGTTTATGAATTCCCTAAAAAGGTTCTTTGTATCCACCAGTCAAAAAGGGCTATTGGGATTGTTTGTGAGCTTAGACAGCTATCAACAACCAAAGCCCCAACATCACTGTATGAGACAGACTTATGACGGACTGTAACACCATGATAGCGTTGCACAGACCTTTTTGTCTCCCTTTTGAATGTACTCATATACTTGTGATTTTAGTCACTGGACCAGTCAACACATTGGCAACAGAACAGAACATTGTTGACAGCTGCAGCTGAGCTGTCAGTAGTGTGTTTGTTTTCTGGGACTTTAACAGGTGTGACATCACCACACTGGGTGCCAATTTGGAACAGTGTATCAAATTTCATACTAGACTAGACAGAGTACTGTACCTGTGTTTGAAACTAGTCCCACTGCCAATGTTTGGACCAGGCGTCATTGGGACCTCAGCTTGTATATTGCTCATATCAACCCATGGCAAACATTTTTTTAGCACTTTAGCACTACTGTTGTCCTTTCCAGTTTGCTGGATTTGTTTTTCTTAATAAGCAATATTTTTAGCTGAGTTGTAGCCATGGTGGATGATTTCCATTCACATATAAAAAATCATGCTTTCAGCCCTCTTGAACATATTTATTGACCACTGTATTAGTATATAATCTATGAAAGCCCTGACATTAACCTTAATTTTATGATAAATACTTAAGTTTGGATCATCTATTTCTGTGAAATAGGAAACAGCTGACCACAGAGCCCACACTTTATCTGAGTTACTATTTGCTTTTCCAGTATCTAATTAAAACAGGAAGTACTTCCCTTGCGGCCAGTGAAATTGAAAAACAACCCTAGAGAAGCTGGTTGCTCGGAGCCACAATAATGTATCACCAAATGTTTGTAAGCCAATACTTCCATTAATTCTCACAGCAGCATTAACATCTCCCTTGCTGACTTAAGCAGAAATGCATTAGTCCCTGGCACGATGAATTCTCAGTGACTCTATGTATCTTTTCCCCTCGTTCACTGTGATCAACTATGTGTGCATTTACACAGTACACAGTAAGTGTTTGTGATTATGTGAGTAATGTGAACTTTAGTGTTGGCGCCCCAGAGAGAACTCCTGACAGTAACAGAAAGAAAAAGAGAAAAAAAAGAAGGTAGCTAGAGGTGGAGCTGGCCTTGGTTTACAATAAGTGGAATGACAATATGTCTGTGCCACCGTGGGGGCCAGGGTTACAAATGTGGAGAGAGTGTTATGCAAAGGCAATAGAGCATAGCCCTGTATTACAGGTCGGATTAGATAAGTGTGGCGCTTCAGTTGACTGGCAGATTCAATTCGCTCAGCCGTATTGCAGACGAGGACCCATCTCAGAGCAGGTGAGAAGTGACTACATTTGGCACAACATAGAGGTAATACCTATTATACGTTACAGCTGTTGAAGAGAGGGGGAGGGCCATAAATCTGCACTGAAAAAAACAAAACTTCATCTCAGTTGTTTAGAAATAAACATGCCATCATTATGCAGTTTCTTGGAACAATAATAGATCTAATTAGCCTAATGCTTTTAAGAAATTATATGTGCTGCTCAGTAGTCACTGGCATGTTGCCAGTTTTGGATTCCAGTAAACACGCTGGCATGTGAGGAACTGGATTAAAACTATTGCTCAGGAGGGAAATGTTAATTTTGGAATAACAAACATGTGGTCTGTTTCTGGACACTGTCACTGTGTGGTGTGTGCTCAGTGAATCTGCAGTCCCTCAGTGAAATGAGTTGTAATAGCTGCTGTGTTTACATACACACATTGTGCATGCCTACCCTAAAATATGGAGAGGTAATCAAATGATTACACAGTCTGTCTCACCCCTCTGAGTGTTATCAAGAGAAGGCTTGAGGGTGTCCTTCCAGGACATTGTCAGGGAAGGGAAACATTTGCTCCCTGGCCAATACCTTTTAGCTGACACATGAATACGAAGCAGCACAGAACAACAACAGGTTCAGATTTACTTCATCAACTAAACCAACAATCCACATTTGGGCTACTGCTGAGTTGCTAAGCATTGAGGAGGGGATAGCATGATGGGGAAAGAGTGTATTTAGCTATGTTGTGGAGTGTTTGGTTTGTATCAACAATTACTTGGGATTCCGTCTAAAAAAGAACAACAGAGCTTTAACCTCATAAGTATGACCTCATGTGTTGGTCGGTTAGATGATTGGCCCACCATTTTGGTCTAGACTGAAATATCTCAACAACAATTGGATTTTGCATAGACATTGATAGCCTCTAGAGCAGAGGTAGCCAACACGAGGGCCTGATTATGTCCTCAGGGAGCCGATGAGTAGCCTGCAGGTCATGTACTAAAAATTAAATGAACTGGTAAAGCTAGCCTAAATTGGCTTTTTTTCAGTCACACTTCTATGAATGTAGAAAATAACTATATTAACTTTGCATATACCATCTTTAAAACTCAAAGTCAAATTTTAGTTTGACAGTTAGTGAAGAGTACAAAAAGAGTCCATGGCTGCGGTCAAAGTCTTATTTGCTTAGGAAGGTTCCTAACTGAGTGAAGTGAACTGGAAGTATTTCATTGGCAGCCGTGATAAGAGTTGTTTGAATTATCTAAAAGCTAAGGAAAGGTGCTTCAATGCTTCGTTTCTTATCTCCTTTAGCATAGGGTACACCAGACCATCCTTTATGAAGGGAAAGGAGATAATGCCGTCCCACAATTTGTTGCGGCAGCAACATTTAAGGCGACGCACATTCTCAAACTCAAACAATAATATCCATTGACCACATTTAACAAAATCCTGCCAGTATAGATGCACATTACCATACTTGAATAAGACACTCACAACTTCCTTATTTCTTTTGGTTTGTTTTATTGTGGTTTTGCTGTAATCTAATGCTGTTTCAACCCCATTTTATGTTTTGGATTGCTGAAATATGCTAGAAAGTGTTGTATTTGAATTTTCTACAATAAAAAAAGGAATCACCAACCATGTCATATAAAAGATGTAGATCACCATGTAATTTACCATTGGCTTTTAAGCCTTTTCTCTCTTAAGCCATTGTTAATATACATAGGCCCTATGTCTTGAACTGTCAACAATAACTGTGACCCATGGGAGCTATGTTACTAGTCATCATTGTAAAATGATCAAGGTGAGGATAATGTTGCAGGGTGTAGACTTACATTATGTATTGCCAGCCTTCAGCAATATCATTAATTCATTTTACTTCAGTCACAGATGCTGACCCCCTTGTCTTGATAAAGGCAATGATCAAGCTGGATGACCTCTACAGTAAATGTAATGTATTATTTCATTGTTTCCCACACATTGATTTATTTGTGGCGGCCTGCCACATTATCAGTGCTGACCGCCACATATTGATTTTTGATTCTTTTTATTTTTTACTATTTAAAATTGATAAAATCATATTTGATTACAGAGCTGTGCGCACGGCATATATTCGCTCAGCACCTCCTCTCGCTCGGTCGCTCTCTCTTTTTCTCTCGCCATGGTTATGCTGTCATTCTGTTGGAAACACTGTTTACATACAATAATTGGGATTCATGTTGATAAATATGGGTGGGCAGAAGAGGGTGAGTGTGAGCAAACATTCTTAATGTGACAACCCTTTCCATTATTTGGTGAATGGTACCCTATAGATCTATGTCTTTTTGCTATCTTTGTTATTTATTCCACCATGTTGTCCACCTTAAGATGGCGCAGTGTAAAAGATGCGCTTTTTATAGTCCATCTTCAGAACATTGTAGTTTCATGATAGCAGGTCACGTCAGTAACATCCGCCGTCGCATAATTGCATCGCCTAGAAAAGAGCAGTCAGATTCTGTGAGACCTGCAAATCATCTTTTCCTAATTCCTAATGAATTCTCCCTCACATCTTTCCTTGACCTTGTGACATTTTCCATGGAGGTCAAGGAAAAGTGGTCAGGAAAGGAGATTTTTTTGACTTTTCAACCGCAACCTATGTCTCAGTAGAATGTGGTGACAGCGAAGCGGAACAATAAAGAGCAAATAAGTAAATGCCTCAAGACCTTTACTGATAGCCACTAAACAGGTAGCTCATTACGGGTAGAAAAATCTATTTTATGTGTGTTTTCCTATGATCTCTTGGTAAATCATGAATAATGATAGAGATCAGTGAACATAGATGGATCGTCTCCTAATATGGCCTGTTAATGCATAATATTTATTATTTAAAGGCAAACCAAGCATATTTAAATTATTCTGGAAGATTATATCAAACAAGTAGCCCACCTATTACTCTCTATGCTTTCGTCGTAGAGCAGTGGTAGGCAGTCGGCGGCCCACAGCCCGAACCAGCCCGCCAGCAATAATATAAATATAATAATAATATAAAATCTGGCCCATGGCCAAACTGCTTTGATTGCGGAAAAATAAAAAATAAATAAATCGATAGCAGCTGGTGCTGAAATAGATCTCAGTCATGACAATCACTTAAATCACACCTCTTAAGTGATTGTGCCTCCAAAATAAAAGTGCAAGAATGTTTTTTGCAGCAATGCTTTATGTTGAGAGCTTTTACTTTGAAGAGTTTGTGTGCATGTGTGATAAGTTGCGGATCAAACACCAGGACGCACACACACTGCAGCATATGCTTTATTGTGACCATGTGCAAAAGTCTCCTTATTATCGATTTGTTTAACAAGGGAGAAAAAATATCCACTGTTAGTTGGAATTGATCTTACAACCTTCATAATGGGAGTCGCGCACTGTAGCGACTGAACTAAATATGCACACAACTAGCCTATACAAGGCCGATGCCAAACTTACTTGCCGACCCCTGTCATAGGGCCTATAGTGTGGCTGTAGATGTTTTCCTAAGCTCCTACTGTGAGAGGAAGCTAATGACATTTTTCTTTGTAAGACAGCAATCAGGAGTACTTCCAGGTTTGTCTATAAACCTTTGTTTATACCAGTTTGACAAGAACAATACCATAAAATTTGATGTTATTTAAAAATGATCATGGCACAAACCTTGAATAATCATGACAATTTATTTTTGAGCTGTGTCAGCTCTGGTAACTGCAGTATTTGCAGCTATCTCTAGTTACCAGAGATGCTCTGTGCAATGTGAGTAATTACCTTTTTAGGTCAATACAGTAGAAATGCAAACGCATCCCCCCACTGCACTGCAACTTATTTCTTCAGGCGTTGCCTCAGGTGGTGTCCACTCATTTAAAAGATTTCAGAAAAAAAACACCGGTAACCAAACAGATCATTATGGATAGACACAGGGTAAAAGGTCTGTTGGTGCTCAGGGCATGCCCTTTGGCAAAGACTGGATATAATTGTCTCGTCCTGAATTGAGATATCTGAACTTTGACAAGCTTGTGTATGGGAGACGAACACAGGAGAGTGGGGTGAAAGAAAACAGCAAGAGAGCGGAGACGGGACGTATCAAGGTCTCGCACAACACTGTTTATTTCAATGAACTCTATAAAGGGGGATATCATGGAAAATAATGACATGTAATTTTAATTGTAAATGTAAAACTGAGCATACAGTACATTTATTAAATATAGTCTGTAAACAATATAAAAATGTAGTGTAGGCGGCAAGCAAATCATGAAAGTAATGAAGGAATACAGTTGTGAAATGTATTGTTGAAAGTCATTTTTAATTGCGTTTTAATGTCTCAATTATACAGCAACATTTGAGATTTGGAGTGACACGGCTAAAGGCTAATCATTAGCAGACAGACGTAAATGTGGGCCAGAGGGTAATGAAAGTCAAGACATGAGCATACAGAATCCCTATAGGCATGCATTATACAGCCATCTGTATCTGTACATCAATCTAATGGAATGACATACAGGACGTCTGCGAAGGAGACATTTAATGCCTTGTCAAAACATTACCCCTGTGACTGTTCTCCCTAACTTTGACAGACTACCTTGTCAAGGCATGGAGCGTTTTATGTTTCCCATCTGCCTCGTCCTGCTGACAGGCGGCTGAGTCAGACGGTCTGGCCTGAGCATGCATGCATAGCGCCACACTCAAACACACACACACACACACACACATTCACTGACCCATTTCCCTTTTATTTGTTCAATTATACAATGCACAGCTCATGTGATATATCACTTTTGGGTATTATCAGTCAGTTTATTTCCAAATTGTCATGAAACTATGATTATTATTAGGGGCTATGGTCAAAGTCTTGATCAATTTACAGCTTCTTAAGGCGTGACAAATTAGAAGTATGAGACAACTTCTTTTGCCTGCATTAATATAACCCTTATGTGTTGAGTTATCGGTTACTTTATTCACTCGTTGTATTTCTTTATGCTGTATTCCTGCCCCCACTGGCTGTGAAGCAATGCGTCCCTAACATGGCAGCAGTTTCAACCTACAATAACTTATTTTCTTTTGGTTGCTTGGGGGCAACGTGAACAAGCTATGAACACTACACTTCCACTAACACATATCACCTATATCACGTTTATATTACCTTTTATATTTATATTAGCAAACACTTCCCTATTTACACATCCAGCATTTAAAGCGCAACATTCATCCTGTCCACCGGATAAATATAAGTCCAGTTTTCCCTCTCTCAACAATCTGGCTCTTTAGCCGCTTAATGCTTTCAGTTAACTGCTTCTATAAAGGCCAGTTTAGACCAAAGATTCACAATGAGACAAAACAGTTCAAGAAGGTTGTAGGGAAATTTGTAGGGGTAGAAACAGATTGTCAAGTTGCAAGTGGCTGGTTTTAGAATGCAAGGCATGTCACCTGTCAGCAACAGCCAATCAGTGCATAACTTAACTTGTCAAAATGGCCCTTTGTCACATTGCACAATGGCTGGGTATTTGCCAAGAAGTCCTCAAACCTAAACGACAACATTTTAAACTGGCTCCAAATACAACTCATATGAGTGTATCCAAACGCCATTTCCTGACTGGACTTACGTTACGTAAATCACGTGAACTACGTAACATAATATAAACATGTGGAGACCTCAGTGACACAAAGGAGGCCAGTGTGGGCAGCTGTTTGGTTTATGGGTCGACATGCATACAATCACTGACTTAGGTTTAGGCACACACCCCAGGGAAGAGGAAGGGTAAGGGGCTTCGGGGGGCTGTCACCACCTTTAAGACTAATGTAGTTAGCTAAGCGGCTAACTCTAACTCTGTGAAGCTAATATAGCAAATACTACTTAACTTTATTAAAAAAAACAAATTAATCTTGTTTCACACGGGAACCAAACACTGGTCTCCCCAGTGAAAAGCAGCTAATGAGCCATCCGTACACCCAACCCACCACCACCATTTACTGTTGAGGACAGGCTTCTATTTGCTGTAAATGCTTGATGAAATAGCCAAGCAAAAGCAGTGCCAGAACCTACTAGGAAAACAGTTAAATGTATTTTTTTTTTTTTACCATCCTACACTTTCATAATGTCCAAGGTTAATTTAGTGATGTGTCTTTACAGTTCCCATAGCTAAACATTGGTGTCATTTACACTGGGGATGCTGGGGGCATGTCCTCACCACTTTTTGAAAGTATTTGTTAACATGGTTCTGATAAATAGCTTGCAATAAGAAATGTTAAAAATCAAATGAAAAATATTATTTGAGAAAGGTTTATTTGCACTTTAAGAAAACATGCAATGCAATGTAAATATCTAAGAAACAAATATACATTGTCCAAATATTTTCTGTTTCCCTTTATATAAATAAACCATTTAACCATAAATTAGTGGAGAAAATTTCTCCACAGTGCAGGAAATTAATTGTTAAAAGCTCAAAATCTCCTGGGGGAGGACCCCCAGACCCCTCAAATCATATACTGCAGCCACAAATATTTATTTTAATCTCTTCTTGTCTTGTTCTTGTGACCCCAATATTTTGCATCGGCACATCTCGTGAGGTAAGTGTAGCACTGGTTTTAGGGATCTGTAGTCAGTTGCTAATGTTAAGGGACAGCCCAGATGCTACCTTAACCTTTACCAAAAAACACATTACATCAGCATCACTCAACAACTGGGTTACTACAGTCAAACAAAAAAACAAACACAAAGTAAAGCCAAGTATATTGATAGGTGTATATTGCTACTACATAATTATTACATAAAACCCAAATATCTTAATCTTACTTAATACTTTTTGGTGTTGGATCTTTAACCATAGTAGAAAAGAACTTTCCAGTATGATTTTGTAACTTATACCTGTCTTGGTGTGAGCCATCGTGAGTGAGATCATATAATAAAATTACAATATTTTCTATGCTGTTACTGATACTGTATGTAAGTATCCTGAATTTGATCACACTCTGGTTGATTTATATATAACGAGCATCAGAGCATTGTCAGCATCTCCTTATTGTTAACAGTGTGGACTATTTTCTTCATTGTGTTAATGTCTGATATTATATTTATTATATTGTATTATATTTCATTGTAGAAAAAGAGGTAAATAAGAAGATCCATTCACTCCGCACACGATACAAACAATACTCCAAACTGCCACTGTCTTTGTAGGTGAAAAGACTGCTTCAGCTTCCTGGAGCTACACATAAAGAAAACGGCATCCATGTATTTTTTGGATTATAATGTATGAGTTTATTCCATCCATAAATTGGTCGTTTATCACAAATGCATGTATAAACAAAAAAACACATCAGTCAATCAATCAATCAAGCCCAACACTATAAATGAGCCTCATTGTCAAAGATGGATGTTATTATATGAATTTATTTTTTGCAGTTCATTAGTTTTAACATTTTCAAAAACAATAATTATTGGTCATAATTCCAAAATCTATAGTATAGTAAATACTATAGTATAATGTAGTAGTTACAAAATGATAACAATGGAAATGTATAACAATTATTTTATTTACACACACACACACAACACACAGGTTTGATAATATATTCCTTTAGCGACACTGTCTCACCTGCAACTACAGTGTATGGTGTGAGTGGCGGGTTCCTGCAGGAAGTAGTACTGGGTCTGAAATTTTGATGGTCCTCTGCTCAAAAACTCTAGAGTGAGCATCCCCTGAAAACCCCACCCTCCTACACTCGGCTATGTCACCCTACATGAGCGTATTAGGAATCTATAGCTGCTGTCAACCAGGGCCAACAACACAATGGAGAAGTATGAGCTAGAGGTATAATGGCGATGTGTTTCCCATCCAAAAGTGCAAAGGAATTCTCACTGCTCCTGGAATATGCATCAATTAGTTAGTTTGTCGTTTACAAGACGATAAAGCACAAGAGGAGAATGAGGAGCTGGAAGATGTTGAGAAGCAGAAGATATACTTTATTAATCCCGGTTTTCAGCCAAGTCCTTACGGGCTGAGCTACTGCGCCCACAGGAGGAGAGAAGTGAACCAAGAGGAGTGAGAAGCAACAGCTTAATGTCATTCCAACCAATAAGAAAAAGAGAAGTTAAATGGAAAAATAGGAAGCTCATGTCAGTGCAGTAGGCAACTATTTTGTGTGAAGGTGACAGGAGCATACAAGAAGACTTGAAGGATGATAATTAAATCCTTAGGATGAAGAACAATAAAGACAGTGAACAGGGTTTTAAAACTTAGTTATTTAAAGCCAATTAAGTTGTTTTACATTTGCACAAGTCACAAATAGACAACTGCAAATACATGGTTGGTCAAAAATTCTGAAAATGTTTGACTGGTCTTTGTGAGTGAGTTGGAACTGACCGTCCCTATGAACCAATGTACTGTATATCAATATCCGGAGTTTGCTTTACACAGCTTTTAGGTCATAGATCTCAATAGATTCACTGATGTCTTATTTTTACTGACATCACTTCTAAATTATGTGGAATATTTATATTTAATGTTAAGATATCAAACAAAATTTCCCATATGACATAGTCTAAATTAATTCAGCTCTAACACCAACGCAATAATGCAACATTTCAGCACTACACTGGAATATAGAGTGCATTGTTGTATTCCTATAATAAGGATAAGGGCCTTGCACTCATCCCCTGTGATGTTGTGTGACAGATGAAACAAAGGCCATATCATGTAGCTTGGTCTATAGATGATGCAGGGGTGGAATAGGTGGAATGAATCAATAACAAATACTCAGTTTAGTGTAGGTTTTTCTTTATTACATTGATTCTTAATTCAGTGAATTACATAATGGAATGTCTAATCGAAAAACAAGAACAATAGAGTGGCCTACAGTTGTCATGGCAGAGTGAGGAAGACACTTTAGTTTAATTATTGATATTTTCAGTCATATAACTTGACTAGGAAAATAGTGGGCCTAATCTTCCTAAGCTACCTATCACCAAGAAGGGCAGCCTTAACACCAGCAGTTCCTTTGGTGAAATGCAGTCTTGATGGTTAGTGTTTCTCTAATGATTAGAGGAGACACAAACTCCTCTAAATGATGGAAGTTCCGCTGGGAATAGAAGGGAGAAACTGACAAAAGAAGGGAGATCTCCTGTCTCAGGTTCTTGGCATACATTTTCATAAGCCCTTGGGTATTCTGTTAAAGCACTTATGTAAGGCTCCGAATTCAAGACCCTCTCATTTTTCAAATGTTTTAGGTATTCATTAATACTATAAATGCAAAATGAAAAAAGCATGAAAACCAACAGTTAGAACAGACAGTAGCACAGAGAATTGTTGCTATGGATAGGATACAACATCTCATGTATTGTATGAGATTGTACAGACCAGGGCATTGCAAGTTTCAACTCACCTCATTGGTTTGAACTGTCCCGATAGTGTAGAGTCGGTTTTCAGAGGATTATTTAAGAAAACAACTGCCTGTTGCAGCTGACACAAATTATGTCAGGGTTGAGAGTGAAGCTCTATAAAGATGAGGCAGAGCTGCAGATTTGGGTGATAAGTTTATAATACAATTTTACACAGAATGAGGACTATAGGATTTTGTCACACAAAGCCATAGCTTCAAGGCCTGTATGGACAAGAGGAATGATTACAGCAACCAATAACTCTTTCAGCATACATATGGCATGTGAGCATTGCATCAGAAACATGTTAAACTATTATTCAAAAAGGAACATATCATCAATCGTTAGTATAAAGCAGAGGCAGTACCAGAAAAAAAGCATTTACAATCTGCCTGCAAAATCCCACTTCCTTCATAGTTTCTAAAGTGATGGAAAGTGATATCACCTTTTCATTGTGGACATACATCTCAGATCATGTAAGGCAGCAGGAGGCAGGAGGTGGCATGTCCCCTGAGAAATCTGTATTTGTTTTGTGTGTTAACATATGTCAGAAATGTTATAAGGGGTTAGGTAATCTGCTGTAATTTTACCAGCAACAATATACATATTCATAACGTCATGTATAAACTCTCATTTGAAATTCCACACATTTTCCTATTTTTAGCCATGCTTGTCAATTCTTCTCAGGGCTTTAGACTGGGAGTGTAAGCGAGGGCCTCTGACTCCATTCTCTGAGGAAACAAACAAACACAGTTCAAGCAATTAACCCTCTTCTGTTTTGATTTAGTTCCAGGGTACGTTTTTTTCCCCATGAGTTTTGTTGACATTTGTAAGTTTCACCTTTTGGTTTAAATAATGGAATATGGCAAGTCCCTCCTGAGGGGTGACAATATAAAACAGACCTGAGAGGAAGCAATAACATACAAATAAACCCAAGTGACAGAAACCTAAACATTTTGATTGATCGCCAGAATAATTTGTTCTCTTTTTCAGAGAGGTTCAACAGATCAACAGTATTAATGAGTTGCAATCACTTTGTTCATGACAACAAACAAAATTATCTACTAGCTCTGGAGTAGGCAGAAATTAGTAGTCAGACCTGTAAGTACTACTTATAATATAACCATTTTCCCTCTTTGTGTTTGCTGGTTATTTTACATTTGATGAATGCCTTTTTGTTTTCCATTCTTCATGTTGCATAGCAAGAGGAAAAACAATTAATTGTGTCTCCTAATGAATGAGGACTGAAGTTAATTCATTTTCATGAAAAGCAAATATGTTGAGGCGAGAAAGGTGGGGGAGGTCACAAATCACTCTGATGGCCACATCTGATGTGTGCTTTCTTAGCATGTGCTAATTTATCATCATACAAATAATGAATGGGAATTATAATGGGGTTTGGGCAGACAGGGACAAGAAGCACATCTCTAAATTACATGGCTGGAGTACAAAGTATGATTAAAGATAGAATTATTTGTATTACATTTACATGTATGCAGGATTTGCACCATATGCAGTGTGACCCAAAATATATAACTGTATGCTTGTAGTTGTCACATATTGGACCAGGCTTACACAAATCCAATACTGTTGGTCAAACAGCTTCAGAAACTTTCTCACCTCCACACCAATCTGTAACTTTCCGAAAGCAACAATCCAATGTATACACCACTTCACTCAGTGGCCAGCTGTACTGAGGTAAGATAGGAGCCAGGGTTCTCTGTCTAGTACTCTATGTTCATTCTGTAAATTTAGCTATTTTTCACTTTTTATGTGAATAACAAAGTGCATTTGTTTGAATGCCTTCCAGAAGAGGCTAACTAAAAATATCCGCTTTTATCCCCATACGTAAACAATATTGTGTCTTCCCTCACTTTTAACAATTTTAAAGTGAGGTATGTGTTACGACCTGGTTCGTGTGGGCAAGGAAGATAACATAAACCAGAGTGATTTGGTAAAGAAAAGTTATTTATTTGTTGGGTAAAAGTGACACGCAGTAAACTGTAACAGAAAGAGGGCCGATTGGATGCTGCTTAAACTAACAAAAAAATGACAGCTCTGATGATGATCATTATTATTTTCAGTGGAATACCACAGGAGCACCCGGTTGAACATGACCACTACAGATTACACTATTATTTCACATATCAGTATTGCTGTAGAACACTTCAGTAGAAAGGTAGATTTGGTGAAAAATTGAGATAATAGTAAGCCTTAATGGAGCTCATGCCAGGAATTATGCACACTTTCTGTATTATATCTAAAGTCAGTTTAAAAAAGAATATGAGTTGTAGTGCTGACTGCCAGGCCCTCTATGGTAAGTAGGAGCTAATGCTACATTTAAAGCTGAAGGACAGGAGCTCTCAGGACTGTCAACCTCAGAGCATGGCAAGGTCCACTGGGATGATGAGCTAATGCAATCTCTCTCCTCCCTGTCCTCTGCCTATGATTCACTCCTTATCCCGTACTTCACTCGCCTTCCTTATTTCCTCTCCTCTGTGTCTTATCCTTCTTACTCACTCACTATCTCTTTCTCCTACTTTAGTGTTTCCCCCCATAAGTCTCTTTCTCTTTGACCCTCTTATCCTCCTCCTTCTGTATCTCTCCTGTCTCCCCATCACCAGCTTTGTATTGTAGCTGCCAGGAAATGAGAAAGGCACTCAATTAGTGTGCTCATTGAATCAGTGATGTCAAGGTTGTGGTGTGTAATGTTGCCCAACAGGCTAACAGACAGTGTGCCTTATAGCAAATCTTCTGCTGTATGTCCCAACAAGACAGACACGGTTTGATATGGGTCTCACTGATAACAAAGCCTTGGTGGAAATCACGGTGGACAGAATGATAAGAGCAGTATTAATGATGGACCTGGCTAGCCCTGTATACACAATGATAGCATGATTTGGGCTCCTAACAGCAGCAGCAGGAACATATCAGATGAGAGAACGGCCTGTAAAAAAAGACTCATTACAATGTAACCTTGTAAACCTGTCCCTTCTGTGACCACGACAGAGCTTTTTTACTACTTAAACACACATGGAGGATTATCTGGTGATCACATGAGGATGTGTGTGTACAAAGAGTTGGTGCTTTGACATTTGCAGTTATTGGGGAAATTGGGCACTCACAATATACATTTCATGGTTTATACAGTTAGAGCTATATTTGTGCATGCATTGTGTAATATTCTCCGACTATTCATTTGCACTGTGGATATTGTGCTCAAAGAGACAAACAAATGTTTTAGTGTGAATGAAATTGCATCATGTAATCTGATAAAACTAGCTGCTCCTACACACTAAACAAAATTCGAAGCATTGACAGGGGTTTGGCAAAATAAACTGGTGTTTAAAGGATGTTTGAGGTAAATATCATCAAAGGAAATATATCAAAGGTTTTTAAACTGTTGTTGCTTTTTCAAATGGAATTTTCTTGTGTTTCTGGAGACTTTTCCCAATGTGTTTGCAGCTCAGGAGCAAGAAAACAGATTTTCTGACCAACTGGCAGTGCATTTCCTCAAGTATTTAAATCTTATCTGGTACAATCAGTATTTTTTTAATGGATCAACTGACTGCATGTAGCCTATGCAGAGGGGTTTTCTCATAGTTTTCTGAACCCCACAGTGAATTATCAGCTGACTGCAATTCTTCTCAGCTCTACAGAGAGTTTCAGCATCTTTTAACTCACCTATTTGGTTATCATCAAGCAAAAAAAGGTTCAAAACCACACTGAACACTACCTGCTTAGCACCAAATGACAGACAGACTAAGTTAGCAAGGAGGTGGTGAATATAGTGGAGCATTTAACAGCTAATAAACGAGATAGGAGAGCAGAACAAAGCTAAATGGAGAGTGAGTATTGGGGCTAACATCCATCAGGTAATAACATCAATGCAAATATAAAAAGTTTGCCACATTTGGTCACATTGTGTTTACAGCTTGTTTCTGTTGTCTCCAAGTGGTCAAAAAGCTATTGAAAAGTTTTTTTTAAGTAAAACTTTAAGGTACATATTTTATGCTACTTTACACTTAAACAATTGAAAGGGGTATGTATGACCATGCACAGTGGTGGTTACTTTTGGTCAGTCTTATTTTATATAGGAAAGATATGATTATCTTTTCCTATATAAGATATTTTATATAGGAAAGAATGATATTCTTGCCTTTTCACAGTTAGTCAGTTTATTAGGTACAATTAGCTAAAACTAATGTACTGAGACTGTGAGTTTACCAGCAGTACTGCAACGAATCCCACTTACCTCAAGGTTATAATGTAAGGTGGTGATACGCCCTCAAACCAAGCAAGTCTGAGCGGAGACCCTTTGCCTCGACTCACCTTTGTTTGGGTTTCCATTGTAGAAAAGTTGTACCTGTACCTGCTTCCAGGTGCTTCGAGGTTCCAAGCGAGCTGAGGGATACTAAAATTTAACGTGAAAACACGACAGACTGCTGATTTTTTTCCACAATATTCACTATCCACTACATCATCATTGCGTGCACCAGACAGAGGGCAGCAACAGAAAGTTTTATTTTTTACAGTTTTCGTATGGAATTTCATCACTAAATCCACTTCTGAGAAGTTTTGAGGTGAGAAATACAATATTATCTGTGTAGATTTTGAATATTGACAGTTTTATCAGAAGTGATGGCAGAACAAAAATGGGATAAATATTTTCTGAGTTGAGGAGCTGCGGGAGATGCCTGTGCCAATCCGTGGGAGGAGCGTGTGAGGCTGGCCAGCCGCCCACTCACAGAGCCCTCTGCTCCCGCCGTCACACAGACCGCTGCAGCAACAACGGCAGAGGGAAACACAGCTGGAAGGTTTTCATACCGCTTATCTGTCTTTACATTCTGAGAAATATTGAAACATTTTAACTGTAGACTGTATATATTTTAAGAGCTGTGTGGATCGCTGGCGTGTGTCGCATTGAACATTATGTCGCGGCAGTTGTGTGTGGTGTCGCGATGACGACAAGGTACATATTATCTCTGGGTATTCTCTGCAATAGAAAACGGAGCAGGGCCGAGTAGAGCAGTCTATCAAGTTGCACTATGGTAGCATTTTCGGCAAGGCAGCATAGATTGTCAGAACACCGGCAACAGTTCAACGTTTAGTCCTGATAGTAACATGCGGAACAATGATGTTGTGGACTGGTAATAACTTCTGCTAATACCATCTGCTAGGTTATGGTCGCAGTCTGAAGAGGCTTTGATCTGGATCACACTACCTTGTTTCTTACAACCCACCCTTCTCTGCTTCTGATTGGCTAGTAGTCCTTACCTGGGAACTGCGCA
>JAPMOB010226226.1:0-10288 GCA_029875015.1 Lepomis gibbosus
CCTCTCCTCTCCTCTCCTCTCCTCTCAAAACTTGCTGATAAGCTGAACAGACTTCAAACAGGTGTGAAAGGTTTTACTCCAATTTACTCCATCCCCTCCAGTGGAACCAAAACGCTGCGACTAAATCCACAATCCTGCGCCCTCACCTGCTGCTGGCCCATTATACGCCCCTGCAGTTACTGGGCCACTCTGGGCCATATCCCAGATATGTGTGCCAGTCACGCAGGGATTCTGCAGTGATGATAATGACAGCCTTTCACTTTCATTCAACAGCTATGTCCCTCAGACAAGTATTCACAACTTGGTATGAGTGGACTTCCCATCAGAAGAAATATGATTTAGTGAGCATAAACAAATGAGCCGCTGTGCATGCACAAACACACAGAGAGGCTGACACCATACATGTTTGTGCATGGAGGAACCGGGGCACCCCTTGCTTGCAGTTTTGGTATAGAGTTTCTATCCACCTGTTGCTTTCATAACCTAAGTGGAAATTTGCGAAAAAGTTTCAAGCACATATGGCACCCCACTGGAGTCTCCAACTGTTAATCTCAATGAACCTTGTAATATTTGCATGACAGTAGTGGATGGAAACATTTATTACTCTGCGTTTTCTTTTGACATTTTTATGGAAATTGTAAGAATAACCAATCAATCTTTAGTTCGGTTCACCTCCCTTCAGACTGCCTTACTGGCCACAAGTTCCCCCACATTACAAAATCACATACTTCCATCTGTCCCTGCAGAAAGTTTTGGTTGTTGGAGCAGCTTTCCAGATATCCAGTTTGGAAATTTCTGCTGCAACCCAATACAATGACAGGCATAGGTAAATGACTTAAAAACACATCAGAGTTAACAAAAAAGGATAGCAAGAAAATAACAGCATATTGCTGCTGTCACATATATTGCTTTTGTAACTTCACACATGCATGTCCACACACGCACGCGCGCGCGTGTGAACAAGGTGAGGTCATCACTGGGGGAGCTGGGAATGAATTCTAATCACAACAGTAAGGTCAACAGAGTAATCCCTGTCCGCTGAAATGTCATTGTTCCCCTGCTCTGACGCGGCTCCCCACGCACAGCATCTCAACAACCAGCTATCGATCACATACTAATTAGGAATGGATGAGGCCTGTTGTAAGCTGTACAAGATACAAGGGATACACAAATGGATATAACTCGTAAATACATGAGAGAATTAAATGTATGGCTTTCAAACACACACATTTTGAACACATACTTATGTGACTAAATTTGAAAACAAAAATTGGCTTATATACACTCTCCTGGGATGGGAAGTCAGGTGTGTAATCTGAACCTGAATGGAGCATAGGCAGAGAGGGAAAAGGAAATAGGACTGCAACATAAAGATGAACAAGCTAATGTTGTACAGAAATGCAAAAAATATGAAAGACAGGATGGAGAAACGCCACACCATTTTATTTGGATCAGTGGTGCTCCTGGGAAATATTAGTATGTAACTAACTAACTTACAGCAGTGGGAAATCCACACTTGTTTTTTGTATGTATGTACCATAGTGTTTTCAGGGACAACAGAAGAAATGCACTCATATGCACTTAAGGGAATAATTAGGGGAATTACAGTATGTAAACTATATGTGGGCCATATGAAATAAAGTATAGAAATGAACTGGGTGTACCCGACACTTCCAAAAATATTTTTACCCATTATGAATTCCCATTTCAAAATGTTCTCTTACGGCCACCACTTTTAATTATTTCAACATAATTTTTGAGAAATCATGTTTTTGATAAATCAATGTGGCATGGCACAAGCTTCCGCCCCTGTTGCTTTGGCGAAGAAGCCATTCAGAGCAGGATTCAGAGCTGTAGTGAATTCAAAATGCTTTGTCATTACAGTTTCAAAATTATAAGCTTTACTATTGGATGTTTCTTACCAAAATACATCTCGCAAGTTCGAAGTTAACCTCTCACCTTATTTTTTTAAGTATTGGACATTCAAAGAACTGGATATTTTCTATATTATTTTTCACAGTTCTTCTTTTGTACTGATCCAACCAGGAGAGTTTCATGTTTCATGTCAAAATGAATAAGTGCTCCAACTGTGATTTACCAAGCATTATGAAAAAAATGAAAGGGTGCCAAATCAGGGGTGCCCTAATTAGCTCCTCCTATTTTGCAACTATATGCGTAACTTTATGTCAAGACATTAATATGCAGTATATAATAGTACATTTTCAACTGAGAAAGCAGTTACAGAAAAACACAACATGGGACAACGTGAGTTGTTTTGCTAATCCACTTAATTAATACTTGAGAAATCAAAACATTTCATTTACATTGATCCTATATATAAAAATCCTATATGTCTGCATTGCCATAATGTTATCCTTCTGAATTATTTGCATCATATGCTGCAATGGTCTAACACCTGTATAGACAGGAAAAGCAACGTCCCTGGCAGATGACAAATGTTATGGTATATAGTATATTGTCATGTTGCCCTAATTACAGTTTGTAACACCTCTCTCTCTCTCTCTCTCTCTCACACACACACACACACACACACACACACACACCAGCAGTAAAGAGGACCAGAGAGACGTAGTATGCTCTGCCATCTTGGTTCAACCCATCTAAACTAACATCTAGATAATGAGAGCAACAGCACCCATTATCTAGATGTTAGATGCTAGCACCAAAGACTAATACTGCAACACGACTGCTAGTGTGTGTGTGTGTGTGTGTGTGTGTGTGTGTGTGCGTGTGCGTGCATGTAACAACACGGGAAACAGCCCTCGTCAGAAAGACAACAACTGAAGGAAAAAACGACAGCAAGTTCCAGCTCAAAACTGAGAAGGAAATGCCTGGAGAGAAAAAGCACATTCAAAAGACCAAGGCAGCAAAGCAGCATAGAAAGTCAAAAGAGAAGTAAGAATGAAGGATGTAATGGGTTATACTCTACACAAAGAAATTTATCAACATGAGAAAAAGCCACAGTGTTTTTAAAGCTAGGGCTATGATGACTCTTAATTTGCATGAGTGTGTATTCGCGTCAGCAATACGGTATTCCATATGAAGCTATGATTGATGAGCCTTGCTCTGGTGACATTATTAAACTGATCCAACTCATTAACAATTTAACTACCTGGGTGCTTTGGTCGGAAGGGCAAAGGGAAGGAGAGAAATGCTAATGTAATGCAACGATATAACACAGTTGTAAGTTTTATTCACTTGGGCGACACAATTTCATCGTACAGAATGTGTTGAAGTGTAAACTCAAATTCACATGATGTGCTAGATTTTTATGGTGGCATCAATGTATATGTCATTCCCAATATGGCTTCATCTTTCACCTCTATTCTTCTATCTCACCTCCTTTCAGTCAATTACCCTGAGTACAGTTTTATAATATGGTCTGCTGACTAAGACACGCATTATCTATGCATCCACAGAGGATCACAAACAGCTTATTGCTCATAAAATGCAACCAGGCTTTAAACCCCACATACACACACATACAGACACTACACCTACCTATGGAGGACCTGTTTTTCAATCAATTATCAGCATGTCTGTGCAATCTAAAACTGCTTAGATATGGACAAAGTGCTATAAAAATGCGCTGTGAAATCTGGCCTCCATAACCATGAGAAACAAAAAGCGGTGGCAATACTTACAACACTGAGCACAATTATACCACCTTCCGTCTGCCTCTGCTGCTCTCAGACAAATGGATAGGTAGATTAGTTTTGCACTTGAATGGTTTTGTCTGGCAGCTCCAGGCAGGCCCCATGTTACATGCTGACGACAAGGCCACCACTTCCCCAGGTCTGGTCACAGCTAGACAAACTCAATTGATCTGCTGCAGGGTTTCTAGCTGTCATTGCCATCCTGCCTCCTACTCTCAGTAAACAGGAGATGCAGAAAAGTATAGATGGATCTATGAGGGACATATAGATGGCAACAAAGGCACTACAAAGATATAAGGGATAAACAGAAGGTTGTTTGTAAGGATGGATGCAGAATCATTCCCTCCAGTAGAGTTCAGAGACTCGTAGAATATATGCCTTGAAGCTGTTCTGGAGGCTCACTGTGGCCCAACAACAAGGTAATTTATGCTATTTGTTTTAATGTGTTACCCATCTTGACATTATGATAACCACCAAATTTAATCTTATATCACAGTATCAGTATTAGGGTGGAGGAACAATGATGAGGATTGAATACAAAAATACATGTGAGTAAAGATGCATTTGTGTATGGACAAATAATAAATATAGGAATGAACTGAATTAGGGAAGGATAAAGAGGTTGATAGCTATAGAGAGGAAGTGGGTGAGAATTGATGAGAACCAAACAGGCCAGGGGAAAATCATAACCACATGACCTAAAAACTATGCCATTTATAAGTATATATGTCAAGTCTCTCTCTCTCTGCCTCTGTCCCAGTGTAGACAGGTGTAGCTGCACTGGGAAAGCCTTTCAGTTCACACATACAAAATGACCTCACATCACACGCAGCAGGATCTCACAGCTACATTTCTGTTTATGTGCATGCCCTTAACCCACATATATGTGCACACCATATGCCCCATCCATCCATCGTCAACCGCTACAGGGTCGCCAGTCTATCGCAGGGCCCCACATACAAACAAACAACCACTCACATCTAAGGACAATTTAGAGACACCAATTAACCTAGCCTGCATGTCTTTGGATGGTGGGAGGAAGCCAGAGCACCCGGAGAGAATCCACCTGGACACGCGGAGAACGTACAAACTCCACACAGAAAGGCCAAGGTAACTGGGGTTTGAAGCCATGACCTTCTTGCTGTGAGGTGACAGTGCTAACCACTGCACCACCGCACCGCCCCACATGCCCCATCTTGAACTCTATTTTGGCCGCAGCCACAGCCAGATCTCTTCCCATCTCCCATTTCACTATATGTATCTCTCCTCTTGCTCATGCAGCACCCTCGGCCCCCGGGGGACAACAAGCTGCTGGGTTGTCAGACTGCAGAGCCCTCAGAGATGGGAGCGATGACAACGTATGTCCCCTCTGGGATCGGCCAGGGACAGAAAGATAGAAAACCAGTATGAAGGGACAGAGAAGGAGAGAAAAGGACAAGAGGGTGCAGACGTGAGAGGAGTTATAGCCTCTGATGTGATTTAACCCCACAAGGTAATACAGTATCTGAGTGAAGACAGAAAAGGAAAATCCTAAACCACCTTCTCGGGCCCCAATTCCTTTTTCTTCAAAGTGATATATTCTCTGCCTGTCCTGGCGGATATGGAGCACATACACGCGCTATTGTTCACTTTAATACTATCTCTACTGCAATTTCCTGATGAGAAAAGGGACAATGAAACTTTATAGTATGACGAGAAAAGAGTCTGTCTACTCTGCTGTCATAGGCCATATTCTATAGGGCCTAAATACTCACTTAAATACAAAGAGACAGGCAGGACAGGGAAGCACAGTGAAAAAGCTGAAGTCTGAATATAAATGAAACAATTACATCAGCTAAATCAAATCACAGAATTATTCAAGATTTTCATAGTGAAAGAAAATATTTTTTTCATTGTATAAATCTCAAAATATGTGTTAAAACAAAAAAATAGCGACAATAAAAGTAGAGTTAAGGGTCACAAATGCCAAATCATCCTTGACATTACTGGTCCTGGGTAAATCCAAATTAGAGAGTGACAGCAGTCATTTCTTTGAAGTGTTAAAATATATATTTTTGGAGATTATTGTGCAAATAATGGCAACACATAAACTCTCCTTCACAAATTCTACTGACTGAAGAGGAAGTAAGTCAAACAGAGACAACTTCCAGTAAGCATGTGATAATATACAGTGTGTATGTATGTGTGTGTGTGTGTGTGTGTGTGTGTGTGTGCGTGAGTGTCATTTGCCTCCAGCCTCTGTGCTGTCTGGCCTCTCTCTGGGGCCCATCTGTGTAACCATAGTGATTGAGCAGTCCCCATCTCTGTGTGTTAATCTAGTCTTCCCTGTGGGCAGCGATGTGTATGTCCATGTGAGTATGTCTGTGTGTTTCTGTAGTCTCCCCATAGGCAATGGCACAAAGGATAGTTATGCGTTCATTATATGAGCTCAGTAATTTCCTTTACAGTAAACTGCTGCTGGTTTACACCCGCTGTCTGGAGGATTCTTTAAAAAAGGTGGTGTGTGTGTTGGTCTGTGCTTGCGTTGGTGTGTGTGGTTACTGGTACATCTGCGTCACTTGTCAGGGGTGTGTGGAGAGAGCAGGATGACATGCACAGGGCAACTGCTAGTTAAATTGAGCCTGAGCAATGTGGCATGTAAACAGATGCACACACATAACTTTTGCCTAGGTTTATTTAGAAACATGTGGGCAATGTGTGACTGTATACATGTGTGTGTACTCTTAATCTTAGCACTCTCTGCCAACAAGGCTCCATTATCAGTCTAGTGTTATTCTAGAAGGACTCTCCTCCACAACATAACTATCTGATCAACAGCAGAATTTATGACACAACAGTATTTTCTCTGTGTCACAGTGAAAGCAGGAGGAGGCAACTTTGTGAAAGGTGATGTTGATCTGTGGCTGTACATTAGAAGGAGGGAGGGAAAGAGAAAGTAGATGGACAACCCCATGTTACCGTGTGTTTTATGTTTAATGAGCAGGTCCATCACAGCTTTTACATCCTTACTGAAGGCTGTCTTTAAGACTGAAGATGAGAGGCAGCGTTTTTCTTGCTAACCCGTCTCTAGTCTACAACTGAGCTATGACTCAGAAAGGGTTCTCCACCTGCAGAGCATCTTCAGAGCCCTCAACTACAGACAATCTGTGGATAGGTTTTCAGCAAGGCAGACAATAAGCATTGACCGTACATGTTTTTGCTTATCCCTGCTTTTTTCTTTGAACCCACTGACCACCCTCCTTTTTCATTCTCCCTTTACTCCATTTCCAGCTCCTCTCAAACACTTCATCTACTTTACTTTTGTGCTTTCATACACCTTTCCCCGAAGTACCCTACCTCTCCCTCCTCCCCGGAGATCTGTAACTGGCAATTAATGATGGACAGATCTGCCAGTCTTGAGGTACCACGCCATCAGATTGGTATGCCGGTGATACAAAGGCTGTCAGACAAAACATTTTCTGCCCAACCCTTCCTCATTTACATCCAATTATACATGCACATGAAGGTTTGTGCACTGTGTGTGCATGGATGTGCACAGACTGACATATAACCCGATGTACAAGCAGGAACACGGTGTGTCTCACTCAAACACACACAGATAAAGTATAGAAAGTCCCTGTGTGTGTTAATGTGTCAGGATAGGTCTCTTTGACAGGTTGCAGAACTAGCAACTATGTCTGAGACAAATCATAACTCTGCATGCCAGTTCCTTTAGTCAAAAACTAATAAGAGATTCAGAGACTGAGATGGCTAGGGAGAGAGGAAGACAGACGAGAGAGAAATCAAGTCAATAAAAAAAGGGAGCCAAAGAAAAAGATATAAAACAGGAAGAAAACAGAGAGAATATATAGCATTTATCATTCATATTGTGAAAGTTGATATACAGCTCTACAGAGAGGCTGTTTCACTGGTCACAAGCAAAAAAGCCAGCTGGAGGAATTGCTTGACAAATCAGTCATCCTTGGACCACAGGGAGGAGACCTGAGTGGCGTAAGGACCTAAGAGGTGGCCAGCAAACTGCATGACACATCAATCATCCGAGTCCTATGGGACACAAGTTATACAGGGAGACACAGGTGGCTGAGAAGCGTGGGCTGGCAGGTTCAGTACACACAGAGAAGTCACCAAAAACTGCCTGACCCATCAGTCGGACAGGGAATGTAAAGCCAAAGACACCCAAACTGAAGCTGAAACATTTACATATAAACTGACAGACAGACAGAGGCACCCAGGACTCCAAAAATGGACAGCTTGGAAAAAAGTATGACATACATCCATTTAGTCTTTCAGAAATACTCTCAAACACATATACAGCAAACAAATGCAAGTTGGTATACATATGCACATATAAAATGCAGCAGGCATATGCTTGTGGGCTGTTCTTAGACAGTGCAGCCGAGGGAAATTAAACAATTTCAGTAATGTTTCTTCATGTTCCCAATGATACTCCCATGACTCGATGTAAGAGTTTTAATATGGCTGTGCATTTATGAGAGTGAGAAAAAAAGAGAGAGGGAGGAAAGGGATGAGAACAGACAGAAAGAAACTATCTGAGGATGCATGTATACTGAATATATGAATATGTATTGTACTAGCAGATGGGCTGGCTGTGGTGTCAGGGGGTGCACACCATGATTTGACGATGTGAAGCTATATTTAAATGAATATGAATTTGCATACCCCTGACACATCCAGACCAATGCATTAGTGTGTCTGTCCCAAGATGACAAGCAGAGCATCTGGTTGAAAAGCTGAAGAGATAAAAAAGAATCACAATTGCTTTAAGTGTTCTTCCCACAGTTTGTCTTTCGTTTCTTCCATGGGTCACAAACTTGAACTATTTTCCAACAGTTGGGACTTGTGGGATTTTGCGCCACTCAGGCAGGTTTCTTGCTTGAAGGATTTTGGAGAAGTACTCACCCAGAAATAAAGATGAATAACACCGGCTGGAAAAGTAAAACACTAAATCTGATCTTCAGGCGCACCTGTTGAAATTATCTTGTTCATACAAGCAAATGGTCTCATTAATTTATTTGCCTCTTTACCTTTTGAATGTGGAAAATGGAGGGAGGGACAGCGAGAGGGATTGCACCTCAATAACAAGCTGGCATTTTGGCTCCCTGTCTTCCACACACAAGGATTACGTAGACAGGGAGAACCCCACCTTAGCGTTGTAGCCTAATAAAATGGCCATCATATAGAGAGGGATTTAGGAGCAATGAACACCGATGAGTGGCTACAGAATACATTCAGTAAACTGGTAAATGAAAGCCATGCATCACAGTGACGGAATATAATCCATCTGTTGGCTGACTGGAGCTCAGCTGGAGCTCAACATGTTGGCTTCCTCGCAGTGAGACACATCTTAGGAGAACCATTATGGAAGCTATTACCAATTATGGAAGCTGAATGGTTTAGACTGCAAGTGTGACAGTGCTCAAACAAACGCACTACCATGGTAAGGGGGTCTTTGTTACCTGTAACTGTAAAAATTACAATATCGTTCCATAATCATACCTCAAGAATCTTGAAATAAGATTTCACACACCCTTAAAATGGACCATACCATTTCTTAACCTTAATGTTAGTTGAACGTCTTATCTGCCTGTATTCACTCGCAGCTGCTCCACTTCAGTACATCATATGTAAATGGAGATCTGTAGGTTAATTTCCATAGTTAACTATCTAGCTTGCTGTACACTGTACACTTAACTTTCCTACCTTCAGAGTTTTGAAAATAGCATTTAAATGAACTGATCTGAATTTAGCTAGCTGACAGCCCACCCTTACATTTCCAATGTTGGCTTGGCATTTCATTACCATTATAAAACATCATGTATTTTAAATGTATGACTACTGCTTTATTGCATACAGATAACTTCACAGTCAACATGAGCAAAAGGAAAGAAGATATTTGCTAAAAGAAAGAATAAATAATCATCATCTACAACTGCATACAGACATTAGTTAAACAAGCAAGGATATTTATAGCTTTGTGACACAGTCCAAACCTAATACAGAGGGTATTAAATAACACCTTAACACCTAGGACTCATAGAAAACATCACAATAATGTTTTTAGCGGGTCTCACAAATTAAGCCAATTATTTTTCCAATACTGTAAGGTGTGTTTTCATCCTGAAATGGTGAAAAATGATTACAGCAAAAATATAAATAAAAAAATGTGATTTGAGCTACATTAGTGATCAATATCAACAAGTTGTGCCTACTATAAATATAGGCTAATTGATAGCCTACATCTAATATCTGTGGTTCTGCTACTCTGCATATTTGAAAAGTCTGATTTGTGTTTTCAAATCTGCAATAACAGATGTTTTGGTCGCTTGAGCACAGGGAAAACAAGCTGTGAACACATAACTTACATATTAGTTATGTGCGGCTGTGGCTCAGGAGGTAGAGCGGGTTGGCTGTTAATCGGAAGGTTGCCGGTTCAATCCCCGGCTCCCCTGAGCTGCATGTCGAAGTGTCCTTGGGCAAGACACTGAACCCCAAATTGCCCCTGGCGGAACTGTGTATGAATGTGTGTGACTGTCAGTTTCTGTTTGAGCACTTAGGCTCAGTGTATGAATGTGAGTGAAAGGTGAATGCAG
>JAPMOB010226233.1:0-66735 GCA_029875015.1 Lepomis gibbosus
CCTCTACTGTGATTGGACAGCTGTGTAAAAAGTGACATTGACGAGCGCAGCGTTTCTCCCAAAGTTGAACATTTTTCAACTCTTGGCGACCGGAAAAAAACAAATACTACACCGTAGCAACGGTTACTATGCTCGAACCGGGCCTAACCTCCGCTATTGGACCAAACGGTAGTAGGCTACTCGCCGAACCACGGCGACTCCGTCCTCTCTCTCAATACTTCTCTTCATACAGCGCAAGGGCCAGAGCAAGTAGCCTACTCTGGTGTTGACATTTTACATCAAGTAACGTTAGGAAGAACTACTTGCAATCACGGATTTCATGTATCATAGCAACCAAAGCAGTCGGAAAAAACATAGACTGTGTATAAAAAACGCTGCGCCTCAAAAACGCCCGCTAGCGCTCCTGCTGGGCGTTATGAGAAGAGCAGCTGGCGTTTTCAGCTGGCAAAAAACGCTTTGGTTTACATGTGCCCTAAAAACACAAGCTGAAGAGAAGACAGGTCATGTAAAATCTTATGAAAGCTTCAGTGTCTATGTGTGTATAGGATTTTTAATTTGAAACTATATATACTATATTATATGTGAAAGCCTAAATGTATATTTGTGTAAATTGTTTGAATGTCTGCATGTGTGTGCATCTATCCCATCACACGCTACTGGGATCAGTAATCTGCTTTGATAGACTCAGGAGGCTATACATATCCTCTTTGGAAAAACAGAAATCGGTATTTTCAAAATTGAAACTATGGCCTTTCATTCTACTTAATATTTTGTTTCTGATGTATTGACCAGAGTATCCAACAGTCATCTGAATGCTGTGACATTTCCTTCCATGTTCTGTGTATTTCTAAAATAGAATCTCTTATATCCTTAATCCAGAGTGCGTCAGATAAGAGGATCTCTGTGGCTTTTGATTGGCCCCATCTCCACCTTCTTATCGTCTCTTACACACCAGCAACTGAGGATGTTATCTAATTCCCCACTTAAGAATGACCTAGCACTCTTTTGTGCAATCTCACTTAAAAAAGCGTAAATACTCTGGTAATTAGTTATCCCAAACCTTTCCTTTTATTTTTTGTTTATGAGTTTGAAAAAGGTGTGATGGGACTAGCAGATTTAGAAAATCAAAATATTCCTTACACTGGGTTTCTTGCTATTTGACTATGCAATTTGGACTGTTTCACAGATGTAAACATACCCTCCGCACAGTCCTGCCCCTCATAAGGTCTTGGACATCGGCACTGGTAGCTCTGCCACAGGTTGACACACTGTCCTCTGTTTTGGCAAGGCATGTCCAGGCAACGGTCCCTGTGGCTGCAGCCAGGGGACACATTAGCAGCTGAGTTGCTTAGCCATTCCTCAGGGACGACAAGCTGCCAGTCAACAAACACATCCCGCATGCAGCCCATGAATGCAGGGAGAGGAGAGTCTTCACTGGAGCCATTTGAGTCCTGAAGAACTCCTCCAATGAAAGTGTTCTGAGGACTTGACGCCAGCCCAGCCAGGGTGCTTTCGACCGGGGCCACCCTGTGGCATGACTGGCTCCCACAGCTCCCATTATCATCCAAGAGTTTCAGACTGAGCACCCAGTTTCCGAGCACAGCCTCTACAGAATGCCACTCTCCATCTGTGACATTATGTGGAAGCGCCAGGACCTGGCTTGGGCTTTCTGCTTCAGCCCCAGTAGAGGCCTCCTTCCTCAGTGAGAAACGGAGCTGCCCTTCATCCAGCACCAGGCTCAGCAGCAGGCCCCTGCTGTTCCGCTGGAACAACATCGCTCTGGGCAGGACAGTCTTGAAGCTGAGGGTGATGTTGCAGGACACCTCCGCATCCACCAAGGGACTCTGCAGCAGCAGGTAGCCTCTGCGTTCAAAGGAAAAAGTTGTGGGGGTCTTACAAAGGGGTCCAGTGTACCCATGTGAGCAGGAACAGGTGTATCCGTGAGTCCCATCCAACATGAAAGGAGAGCAGGAGCCTTGGTTCTGGCATTCATGTCCCTCACAGCCCACTAGCCTCACATCACAGTTTACACCTCCATAGAGGATGCCATCATGACTCTGTTTGAGACAGTGGCAAATATAGCCTCCAACATGGCTCTCACACCTGCCCCCATTCTTGCAGGGACTGGGGTCACACTGGTTTATCACCTCCTGGCAGAGGGAACCTGTTAGCAGGAGAAAGAAAGTCATGTAGCTCATATTTTTCAAGCAGAGAAGACACACACCCTCTTTAACCTTGTTACTACTGTCATTAAACAACGTCATGTGCTTGCAGATGTAAAGTGCGCACTGTGGCCTGTAATTATTTATTCTGCTCACTGAAGACATAGTTATTCTCATTATTTCTTCTTCAGAAATCTTATATGCAATAAATTTCCCTGCTGCCGTTTACTACTAAAAAGTCACATTCATACACAAACAATGTTACAATGTGGGCACGTTACATAATAATGACAAGTGAGGGGAAACACTAGACATATGCCCAGTATTTTCTTTTCTTCCATATTTTGTCAATGCCTATTCTTATGTGTATCATGGTTCCTATTGTTTAAAATTCCTACGGTGCCTTGGAAATGTGTACTTCCATGTCCACACGTCAAGTAAAGTAAGCCCCATCTGAAGTTACACTGTGAGGTATTTGACAGTTCTCTATGCTGGTGCTGTGTTTTACTCTTTACACTGCCTAGATACCAGTATCTGGGTATTGTCCTGTTAATTTTGTTTGTCAATTTGTTTGTGTCGTAATGGTAGAGATGCTATGTGAACTGTAGATAAATGGCTGGATTTAAAATCTAAAACAAATGCAATGAGTTGTCACTTTGTCATATGGCGCAACAGCTATACGTTTATACTACAACTATAAAATAAAAAGAAATACACTGTAACAACAGATGCATTGCTGCTTCATTGCACTTTGGTCAACTAAAGCTAATTGTTATGTATTGGTAGGAATAAAAGATAAAAGCACACACAAATTAAATACCTATTATTTAACACCTATACTTATACAAAAATTTCTTCTGATGTTACCTGTTCCAAGCAACAAAATCCCCCAAATCCATAATGCAGGTGTCCACATCATGCAGTCGCTTTTTCCCCCAGAATATCCCCAAACTTGTCTAACTGCACCATATTAGTTTATATGTGTACAGGCCATCCCAGTGGAGGTCTGCTCCTTGTATACTTCTCTACAACCACATAGGGCTGAGTGGCTCCAGTCAGGAGACCGGCAAAGCCAGATCCTGGGGATTAAACTAATGCTATTTGGCCACCTAACTGAGTCAGTTCCATTGCGACTGGCAGCGAGTCAATATTTAGAATGCAACTCTCAGCAGGCAACAGCAAACAGTCTTACCTGCATTGCTAGATCAAGTCTTGTGTAAGCAGGAAAACTAGAATTTTCTGCTTTCACAGCTGAAATGTATAATTCGATGTAACATTCCTGCAACAATACAACATTTTTATGGATATCAATACACCAACAATATACTGTGAATATGTAAATGGTTTTGTATATTAGCAGTTACATCACCTGCAGACCAAATTTCCTGGACTTAACTACTCATTTAGGTAAGTTGTAATTGATAGTGTTGTGTCCGTCAGCCTTCTCATTCAATCATTACGCATGCAAAACAGAAATAAGATGAAAGTACCCTTGCAATGAGAAATTGAAGCTACTTTATGTAGTTGTGTGGTTGTGACTTCTTTAATCTCTTTTTAAAAACATATTTACACTACCACTGGGTGGCGCCATAATCATAAAACATCAAACACATAGAGTGCCTTTAGGGTTAGTTAGTTACCAAAATTACAAAGTCAATGTCTCTACAGCCATATCTACCAACCATTTTATGTCACAGTCCTAAATCTGGACCTGTCAGCTTCATTAAAAGAGTAATTTTTTTTTATTTAGATAGTGGCCAGTTCAGTTAGTTTTGCCTGTCCATTATCGCAGTAGCTTTTCTTGTTTTTCTGTTCACTTAAGCAAAGAAAAATATTACCAAAGTTACAAATGACACCTGTGGACACATGGTTTCAGTGTAGTCAATGTATTATCTTACCCAAGAACAACTCAAACTATCTGCATGACAAGACATTGTTAGGGATATGGTTATTTGTGATTTGAACTGAGAGAGCATGAGAGAAAGACTGTGTACAGCACATCTATATAATATGTAAAGCACTTTTTTTGTACATTTATTTTAAGTAATAGCATGGCATTTAAATTTAAATTTACCTTTTTTTACCCTGCTGTTGCTCCTATCAGAAACTGCTCATTCCCCTCATCAGACAGCTGACAATATACACTGTTATAATCACGTAATGATACAACACAGCTTTGGTAATTTTTGTAGGCCTGTCGGTGTGAACAACACAAGTCCCTACATCATCAGGGACTTGTGTCAGACATAATGAATTCCATTTGACTAGTCAGAATAAATTACCTTTTGTTCCTAGAGGACAGCTGCAGATGTAGCCTCCAGCATACTGCTGGTCATAGTGTTCAGGCAGCAGAGGCTCGCTGCCATACAGGGCCTGCCACGACCTCTCAATGCAGCGACCTCCATGCATGCAGGGGCTGCTGCCACACTCATTGACATCGATATCACAATTACGCCCCTTAAACCCTGAAATGAGGACGAAGACTGTTTCTGATGGGAATAATGTACAAGACTGACAGCACAAACGATAACATCCTATGTAGATTAAGTAGATTAAGAATTATGGTTTTGTTGTATCTGTTTAGTTTTATAGATGCATTCACATGCACATAGTCATGTTAACACACACAGTAGGAACAATTTACTAGCACAGTGAGTATACAAATGTGTATGCAGCTTTCAGGATACTTGAGTCTTTGCTCACTGTTGTATTTCACTTTCACTAGCCTTGTTGTATTCTCTGTTTGCAAATTCATTTTTCACTTCTCACTCATACTTACATCTGTTGTTTTTTTTCTGATTGCTATACCTATCTCTTGATCTTCTTTAAATACTCCAAAACCTGTAACTGAAAATACATTATTTTCATTTTTAACTGGGCAAGAAAGTGTTTCATGTACCTGGCCAGCATTCACAGGTGTAGTTACCCTGGTTGTCCTTACAGATGGCGCTGTTGAAGCAGGGTTCCGAGTGGCACGCTGGGAGTGGTGTCTCACAGTGTCTGCCTGTGAAGCCTGTGTGAGAGCAGTCACAGCTGTAACTGACACAATAAAGGAGAGGAAATTAGTATTTAAGTATTTACCAGTTTGTGTTTGTAGGTTTGTAAATCGAAATCTATTAGGAATCTATTAGAAATCTGTACTACCATGATAACTAATTTTGCGTTTCTAAACTTTGAAAAGGACTACAATTTCTTCTCTTCGGCGACTGGATCTTGACTACTTACTTATTCACTCCATCTATACACAGAGCCCCATTTTGGCATGGCTTCTCTTGGCATTGGTCAATGTTGATTTCACACCGGTGTCCTTGGAAACCAGGCAGGCAGGTGCAAGTGAAGCCACCAACGTAGTCATGGCAACTACCACCATTGTGACATGGCTTTGACTGACACTCATCAATCTGGACCTCACAAGAGGCCCCTGTGAACATCAAAGCAGTACAGATGTCAGAGGGCGAGTGAGCCAGCTACATAGAGTGAGGGCAGGGGGCAAAAATGAACAACGCTTTTATGTGTACTAGCTGTGATCATGTTAGGACTGTTCTTTTATCTCACAACAAGGCTTCTGCAGTTGTTTGCAATAAACAGCACATTGTATACAGTGTATCTTTAAATGTATCCCTAGACTATACTGTAGACATATGCACACAAAAAACAAAATAATTTATTATCTCCATGCAATGTGTGAGAAACATCATGAGAATGAAAGTAAAACGTCAATAAATACAACTACAACTAACAGTTTAGGCTGCCTAAATGCATTAAATCATATGAACAATGAAACAGGTGAAACTTGAGTCACGCTCCTTTCAGCAGATGTATTCTCTATTAAAACAGGTTGGTTTTGTGATATTTTAAACATAAAAGAAAATAAGAAATAAAAATAAGATCCAGACATGATGCAGGGCAGGAATTTATAATTAAGGTGAGATATTATAAGTTAGAGATTAAATAAATCAAGAATTTGTCTAACAGATTTCACAGTAATCCATCCAATAGTTGTTGAGACATTTCATTTAAAACATCTACGTGAACTTCATGGTCATGATGCAGTCAGGCGAACACCAAGTTATTTGGGTTCATCATTGGAGGACCATGAATGTGTATACCAAATGTCATGGCAATGACTTGAATGGTCAGAGATATGTGACACACCTTGCTATCTGCTACTATGGCTAAAAAGGTTGGACAGAGTACACGAAAATTTTAATATGAGTGTTTTAATATGACACAAAAGGCTCTGGGCAACATGGATAACCCCTGATATTTTATATTACATACTTTTTAAATAAATCCAACAAAGTGGTCAGACATTTACACATCATCTCTCTAAGTGCTATAGTTTTATCTGATAATTAAAAATGGCTAGGAACTTCTTGGTCCCATAAGTATCTCATTGCAAAGCCATTGTTATTTTAACATTTGAAGCTGGAGTGCATAGTTACATATAAATGACTGTCCATTACATTCAAGCTCTTGCTGAACAAGTTCACACAATACTGATTAAGCCTATCAGTGTCATGTAAATCTCCAGGTTCTTTCTGTGGCAACATTCCTGTGCTGGAGCACCGGGCTTTTTACGCCAACTAGCAATGACTACTTTGTCAGAGTTGAAGGGGAATTTACCCAGAGCCGCATAGAGAGCTCACAACCAGTGTTAAAAAAAAAGTCCATTGGAGAGAATGTTTATTATTGAGAATTATTTATTTTTATTTTGTTTATATTTATTATTATTGTGTAGTTTATATTATTATAATTATTTTAATGTATGGCAGAGCGTATGGTGTAAACACATAAGAAACGTCCAACAAAAGTTTCTGATGCGCCAGACAAAAAAGAAACTCTGCATTCAGAGGAAGGATTACAGTCATTAAGAAAGCAATTGACTGTGAGGACAAATAGAGATAACATTTGGTGTAGCTTCCTAGTTGGTTAGTGCTGAAAGAAGAAAAGGGACTGAGGGCAGACGTGGATGTTGCGTTACTGCTCTTGGACAGGTTGGTAAAAGATATGGAGTAAGTTATGTAATTGATACCTTTATTCTACTTAAATAATGGATTATTTTCTTGAGCGCATACGTCATGAGCATGTGTCAACAGTGTTTGTGTAATTACTCACTTCCAGACACTGGAAGGTTTAAATGAAGACCCAGCACTGTTCATACTACTCACCAGTGAACCCAGCAGAACACAGACAGGAGAAACTGCCCACTCTGTCCACACAGGTGGCTCCATTCCTGCAGGGCTGTGAAACACACTCATTCACATCAATCTGGCAATGAGCACCCTGGAACCCCGGCACACAGAAGCATGAGTAGCCATCCCCTCGGATTCTGCATATGGCCCTGTTTTGGCACGGGTTTGGAGAGCACTGGTCCCCTGTTGAAGGCAGCATGTCAGGAAATGCACAGAAAACACAATTCAAAGTATAAATATCACAGAACATACAACGTACAGATAAACAAAACCCACATTTTCATTCCTCCTGATATAAAATATTTGTAATATGCTACTTCTCATATTGATTCTTGGAGCATATCAATAGTTTGTTAGGACTAAAAGCGCATTGCTGACTTAAGTATACAATAAAATGTACTCTTCATCTAAATCTACTTCAGAAGATTCAGCTGTATCTTCAATACTGTACAAATGACCTAAGTATTTAGTATAAGATTGGGAAAGTTGCTCAGTCTCCAGGTCAAACTGTCACAGTTTATCTCTCTGTCCCTCCTGGTCAGCCTCTTTCCTGGTTCCCCAGGCACTTTCATTGCTATTTTCCATTTGTCCACCGGGTGCCCTCAAACTTTCCCTCCTTTTCTCATCACCTGACCTGACTGCCCCACCCATCTACTCACCTGTTGCCACTTCTCTCATCAGCCCTGCAGTTACCTGGCCTGCTTGCCCCAGCCTCTTACATACTAACCCAGTACCATTCATTCCCTGCCGTGTGCTTTGTACCTTGGATTTCAAACCACTGGAACCTTACCCGAAATCTGCACCTTTACAGTTACCTGGACCTGTTCCTGCCTGCTAACCTTCCTGTATCTGAACCTTACTACTCCATATTAGAAATAAATCATTGAATTGAACCTGCTCTCAGTTCCCTGTATCCATTGTGCGTTGTGACTCCTCAAGAAGAAGAAGCTATGTGACAATGGAGTAGACGTGCCCTCAGTTGGTATTTTAGTTTTTGATCATGTCTGGCCTGAAGCCCCTGTTTTTTTAATCTTTATTTAGCTTTGATAAAGCACTCTGTCTAGCAGCTGTCAGTACAAGGACTTGAAATTTAAGGGCCTCTAAAGGCGTCATGGCTCGCTGCCATGGTAACCAATTCCACTGTTTGGCTTCAGCATTCAATCTATTTCCATGGTGACTGCATCCAACCGAAGATTGGAGGCATTTACTCCTGCACACTTAATGGGTGTGTTTTAATCAGCAAGATGTTAATGCAGTGCTGCCACAGCTTTGGGTTTAGGTTTCATTTCAGACAACACGTGCTATACATATTAATTAGAGGATTAAAACTTGATCTTGCTCAGTAACCACAATGAAAAGCAATAATACTCAAACTGTGTATGACTTAATCGTGTGTGTCTGTTTTTAAAGACTGATAAATATTTTGTAGAGAATTGTTCATGTTAACCTCACTCAAGTTAAATCACATTTTGCTCAAAAGATGTAGTCTAAAGACGTAGTTTTTGTCTTTTTTTGTAAGTTAAAAAAATATATATTGCATTTTAGGACTTTCATCATTAATAGCATTAATGCACCATATCTTTCATCTTAATACAAATAGAAGACACTCTTATAGCACATTACATAAGTAACCTACAAGATCTGAAATAAAGAAGTTTATGACTTTACTTTAAATGCAGACTCATCAGACTTTGCTTGTAAAAGTAGACATGTGTTTGTTAATTTTGACAAACTTTAAAAACAGCTGATGCTGTTGATGTTCAGGAAAAAAGCTATTCTGAACCTAAATATGTCTACAACTATGTTAAATGGTATGTTCAAGGAGGTTATGGGAGTTCAGGCAATGAAATGTACAGTGGTCGTAGGACGGTTGTAGGGCAGCTCAACTGCATTTATAGTTTATAAATAGATATACAGATAGTTTTAGCATTATCCTTCTTAAACCCCTTAAACCTATGTAGAAAACATACATAGAAAAAAGTGACAATATCACAAATTCTGTTCCAACACATCACAAAGATATCATACTTAAAGTAAATTATTCAAACCCATGATGTATTTTTTATAGCTTCATTGAAATATTCTAAATTACTTTTGGTCACATTTCTCCAAAATCTAACTTGGTGTATTTAGTAGTTCTTCACATCAGTACAAATTTCTGTGGGGTTTGAGTGTCTGGAGGATAAACAGTTTCACTGTGACCTGAAAACCAAACTTGAGAATGATGATTTGTTGATGATGCATTGCTTATTTGATAACAATAGTAAATAAATAATAATTAAGCATTTAGCTGATGCTTTTATCCAAAAGCAACGTACAATTGCTACATATATCTGAGGTTACACGCCTATGGAGCAACTAGAGGTTCAGTATCTTGCTCAGGGACACAGAGATGGATAGCAGATAAATCCTGGTATGCCACACTAGAGGCATGTGTCTTATCCACTACTCCATCGCCACCCACCTATTTCTTCACTTTTCTTCACACCTGACTCCTAAATCATATATCACTTCTACCTTGAGAATACAGTTCACAGTGCAAGACAACATCAAAGAAAAAGGCTACCAATGGGGCATCCCAAAATTGCTGTACTCCAGGCAGAACAAATGGGATGAGCTTAGAGGCAATCATCCTTGTAACCCACGGAATGTGCATGAGGGGACACTGAGACATGATGCTACAACAAGGAGGCTTCAAATCAGACTATCAGACTGCATCACATTTCTAAAAGCCTTAAAAGCAATATATAGATATGGATGGATGTGGCAATACTTGAAAGTGTGTTTAGCATGATGGGGTCAAGAAAGATTCATCATTATGGAGCTGGGGGCCACAAATGTAGCCACACTGATATGAACAGAGATATTCCAATTATATTCCTCAAAAATGATAAGCAGTCACAGTAATCATGCCTCAAGAGTGCAGCTAGGCTGAGAGCAGACTATAAAGACACTGAAGAGCGCAATTACACTTGATGCTCCATCTTCACCAACTCAGGCAACAATCTGCTGTCATTGGGGGAGGTCAATCAATTTCACAGACAGTCGGCAGGGTTTGCCAGGAGCAGCTTATACATGTCTAGACTTGGAGCTATGGGCCTCGTGTCTCAGGGGTATGATGGAGATCATGGGTATCAGTAATGATGCTCTAACCATATGTCTTTATTCACTCTCATTACATGGATCAGCCTGTAAAATCAGACCAGATTAGATGGAACATGTTGCAGCAGTGTATAATAGGCTGTAACGTCTACAAAAATGCAGAGACTCAAAATCTTTTAAACATGGAGAAAGATTTTAACTATGACTATTCATGTGTTGTTTAGGAAATCTTGATAGGTGGTGTCCAATTTAAGATTTGCTTTTTACTGAATCTAGTGGATTTCTGTATTCCCCCGAGGCAGAGTTCAGAGGATCCAGAGCCAGGCCTGTTGTATGTTTTGAGACACAGCTCCAGCCAACCACACATCCCCTCCCACAGCATGTAAGGCTTTTTCATATGCAAATTACTTCTAAGGGGGTCTTTGTTTGGTCCTATCTGGAGGGCCTCGAATGGCACATGTGGGGCACCTGACATCTCCTCTGGACTGATGCATGTTGCCGGTATATGTGTCTGTCTGTTTGTTTCAGTTGTGATAAGAAGATGTGTTATTATTGGTTGTTTCGTAGTCCCACAAAGACATATAGTGCCCCCCCCCACTTCCTCTTTAGTCTCATCACTTATCCTCACACCCCCTCATGGGTTACTACGCTGGCCTCCATTGTTAGATTTCTTTTTGTCATTGTTCAGTCCTTAGAAAAGTGTAAACATCACTATATAGGCAATGATGTCAGTTCACAGTCTTGATTGGTATTCCAAGCATAGACTGGTTGAAATGCAAGCCTCGTTAAAATGCAAGCCAATTACTTGACTCAAATTCAAAACGTCAATTTCACCACTGTTCTACTTAAATTTACAGTTTAAGAAAACTTTTGCAAGAAAAGTGTTAATAAAACAAACATGTTTTGAATTAGAGTTGTTTTTGTCATTTTTGCAGGTTTGAGAAAACGCATCCTGCTTGGGGAAATGATGGGATGCAACACCTCAGTCCAGTATTGTAGGCGGTCAAATGCTAAAAGCCCAATGAGTCTACTCCTATGGCATAGCACTGAATAGGCTAATAGTTAACTACATAAATGTATGATGGTTTTAGAAACATCATGACATTAAACAAGCGTTCATGGTAAACAACAACTGAAAACTGACGGTCAACTTAGAGCCACCAGAGAAGGACAATCACTTACCATATATCACAAACAGTGATGAGATGAAAATTGTGCATGCTAATTCAAAATTAGGATAACGAATTAAATCCATAATCGTTAAAGGAAATCATCCTGCTCGTTGTGTTGAAGTCATGTCATACAGCGGATCTCTCTGCTTCTGCCTGCTGCGACTCATCTGTTTTCAACTCCAGAGCCACTTGATGTACACTTCTCTTCTTGATGGAGCACCATCAAGTCCCTCCATCACACACGAAATTTTAAAAAAAGACTAGAGCGTGGTGCTCAACAGGCTAAACACACCCTCCCCTGCGTGCAGAGCGGGGCAGTGACAGATTATATGGGAGGGGGGTACCGCAATCTCACTGCAAAGACAGAAGGCTAATTGATGTTAAGGAACAACAGTTTAAATATCACAGCAATGGGCTAATACTTACAAGAGTACCAAAATATTATAATTTCACATAGGCCCATGGCATTTAATTTTAAAGTAGGCCTACTAATTATGAAGGTCCTTACCCTATAGCACGTGTATGTTAGGAAAAGAACATAAACAAAACTAAAATCAGAATATCACGATGTTATAACATCTTGATATGTTATAAATAAAATGTTGATTATTGTTGATTGATTATGTTGATTATGAAGCCTAACCATATTGATTAAAAAATAAATTACTGATCCATTCTTAAGACTGAATCTATTGTCTTTATATTTAGCCTACATAAGGATAATGAGAGTGACTGAATCAAAGAATGAACAAGTGTGAGAGTCATTACAGTTGAATAGCCTAATTGATTTAAATACAGTTGATGTAGGAAAATTTAAAAACAAAAAATCAAATAAATCCAGATGTAGCCTATGGGGTTACCTTATTTTAATGCCTGATAGAAAGAAATTGATGGTAAATTTATTTTCTGATATCAAAAAACTATCTTGATATCAAGTAGCCTAATCTTTGAGATACAAGAACTGCAAATCTTGATATGAAAGAAACATTAAGCTAAAATCCCTTTGGGATTTGCGTCCTTTTGGGACTCCACTTGCCTAAATGTAGCTACATAGAAATAAATAAAATACAAAAATATACAGGCCTTATATATTTTTTGTTGCTGTTGTTGTTGTTGTTGTTGTTGTAAAGGTCTAGATAGATAACGATAAAGATAAAATAAAAAAAAACTTCGGTGTACACGAACAAGTGCCAAACGTTTCCATGGCAACGTGACCAGGAAGTTGAAGCTCAGAGTACAGTGGAGGAGACGGTTCTCTTTTTTGGCAAATAAAACTAGCTTCTCGCCCACATGACTTTTTCAGAGTTTCAGAATTGTATTGCCAGGACCTCAATGTAACATCTCCACCGCGATACCAGGATGTCTGAGTCCATGAGAGCCAGTTCAGCGCCAAGTTCATCGAGGCCGGAGCAAGCACTGGACAACACAGGTGACGTTACTGTGCAGTCGGTGGGGGAATGCTAGTTTAACATCACAGCGCTCAACTAACTCACCAGGTGGATGACAATTTGCATCGATGATTACAGAACCCAGTCACAGCCATTTCTCTCAACACAAGTTACACTTTCCACTCAAACTCAAACTGGACTAACAATAATGGAAAATGGAAGTAATTACAAATAAAGAGAAGAACACTAAAGTAAAATCTAAACAAAAAACAAAAAAGCTGAATGGCTGATAAAATATAAAAACAAGAAATATGTGAATATATTATTATATATATAGAAGCAAACTGACACACACACACACCACAATAACATAAACATACATCGCAATAGAAAGCATGCTTACTGAAAACATCTCTAACTGGCATGGGATGTGCACAGCCCAGGACCTGAGGGCTCTGCAGTGGGTGGTTAAACTGCTCAGAAGATCATTGGTGCCCATCTCTGAGGCATCAGTGATGAAGATCGATGAGGTGCCTACGCAGAGCCCAAAGGATATTAAAGGACAGTACCCACCCAGTTACATCCTGTTCACCCTGCTGCCTTCTGTGAAGAGATATAGGATATTCTGCTGCCACACCACCAGACTACAGAGCAGCATTTTCCTCCAGGCTATCAGACTTCTAAACTCAAATTCATCCTCAGTACTGCTCGATTCATTATTTCTTTTTACAGTTTTTAATCTTTGCTCTTATATTAATGTATATTGTCTGCTTCCTAGCAGAATGGAGATACAAATTCAATTTCACTCTTCAACCTGTTGTATTGTGACAAATGAATCTATCTTGTACCTTGTAGCTTTTATTTTGTACATACAATGCGCTGTTGAGGTTGTAGTCTGAGTTATCAACTTACTGATTTGTTGAGTTTGATTTTATTTTTCTTAGTGGCGGAACTGAATTTTCACGTCCCAGTGGAGAATAGAAAGACACAGCTTCCTCCTGTCAACAACCAGATCATACCAGATGAACTGCTGGTCAGCCTTACCTCCACAGTCTGCAACAGGAACACACTAGGGCACACTGCCCACCAAAGGCACTGCAAGGTATTCAACCGTTCAACCAGGGTTATTCCTGTGAGGCTGTTACAACTCAGCCAGGGGAAAACCCAGGTGCAACATGAACAAAATGAGACTCTCCTCTCTCAGCTCCCAGCAACCAGCAATAAAGGATTTGCAGCCCTTTAAAAGGTTTATTTTATCTTGTATCTTCATGGTGGGCGAGCAGTAGAACATTAAACCAAAGGGAACTAAAGTTGAGCAACTTAAACACACCTACTCAAATAAAGAAAACAAAAGCCAAATCACTGACCTAACTCCTAATCTAAAAACAGGATAAAAATGGTTAAAAAACATGCATTATCATGTAGAAGGTATTTTACAATAAACATTTTGCTGGCAGTCAGACTGATAGTGACGAGGAGCTGGGGAGAAACCAGCCCTACTACCCACCTGCTTCGATCAGCCAAGCTCACCTGCGGCCCATCTATCACATACACACACACACACACACACACACACACACACACACACACACACACAGCACAGCAGAACGAGAGAGGTACAGAGAGACCATCACACATGCACACACAAAGCTGTGTGGCTGAAATCAGTTCACTCCAGTGTTTATAAGATGTCTTTATGTACAGGGCTGTGGAATCAGACGGCCGGATGCAGTCTGGCATCACCCTCTCGGACGCAAGAAATACAAATACTTTCTGGAGCAGCCAACATCCCTGACTGGAGCCGGCAGGTCAGCTACACCAACAAGACATATGCAACAACATGAAAAATGTTGTCGTTACTATCAAGTTTCTCCATATATTTAATTTAAACTGAAAGTCAGTGACTGCTGACTTGTTATCTATTAAAACATAAATAGCATATACTATATCAGTGATTACAGCAACACATTTATGCATGTTTACTATTATATATACAGATACAGATATACAGGAAAGGATGAATACAAAACTAACTTGGTTATGTATATTCTTTTTCTTTCCTGTTTGGACGGTGTCCATACAGGGATATTTCGTTCCTGTGTGATGCTGTGGTAACCCAGAAGAAGACGTCACCCCTGCCACCACTGACTGACAGAAGTGACACTGGCGACACTCAGGTAAGCTGCCTCAGCTGAACTCTTTTGATTTTCTGGACTTTTAACTCTTTATGGCAAAAAAAGGGGGCTTGAGAATGTTCCTGTATTTCCTTTTTTAATTTATCATAACTTACCTGATGATGGAGTTTTTACTTAGCAGCATATGAGGTACAACGTAAAATCTAAACTAGTGCTTTACAACATAAAAGACAAAACCAGATGTGACATGAATGAACAAGATATCCCAGCTCAACAAACACAATACTTTAATCACTTCACTTCAACTATGGCAGTAACTTATAAATGTGTTACTGTTTTATTTCAAAACATTTACTTTGGCTTGTTTTACATTTATGCAAAGGACGTTAGAGAAAAATTCAAATGGATTTTTCATATTCAGGCATAGAAGGTGTACAGTTGTCTTAAAAATACTGTTATTTGCAGTAACAGTACAACCTTTAAATGTATTCATCTATATGTGTACAAGTATTCAGTGTGAGGTGAAAGTCACGACCATTCTGTCTTTCAGAACTTAAATGTCTCAGGTAACCTGATCCCAGAAGAATATCACATTGTGAAAAACAAAGGGCTGCGGAGCCTTGAGTTCTATGAGGAGTGAGTTTGCTTCATTATGCTCATCCACTTTATTCAGGTTAATGGTGCACCCTTATATTATTGTTGTTGAAACTCTTGTGTTGCTTTTCTTCCTCAGTGCATTCACAGTGCAGCTGCAGGATGATGAGCAGAAGCTTAGGGTCTTCCCTTCACTGTGAGTTCAAAAATATTAATTCATCTAATTTAAAGATAAACCATAGACGACTAATCCTCACTTTGTGTCTGGAATAGTAATTACACAGCTAAATGCTAGGAAGTAAAAGTACTGTGTACTATTGGGTTGAAAAAGCGCAGGTAAAATAAAGACTGAATGTTGTCAAGCCTTAAAGAGTCATTAAATGTGTAGTAATACCGATTTGTGTGTATGTTTTGTGTGTCCAGGAAGCCCAGTGGCAGACTGGAGGTGGTCCAGCTGATGAGGATGATGGACGACATGCTGCTGAAGGCCGGAGTAGATCAGCAGAGTGAGGAGCTGACTGAGCTCTCCCAGGTAGGCAGACAAGCAAAAAACACACAGGCTGCTCTATGCCTCTATTGTTCACACAAGTGCTGTGCTGCATTCATGTACAGAGAATAAGATATTGGCACAACTTCTAAATTTTTAAATGGACCGACATTTGCAAAATACCAGGGCAATCCTAAACTTATTTTAAAGGTACAACAGGTCAACATGCTTATGCATGGTGCACAGGGTTTGAGGTGTTGATAACTCAAAGATGAACATGTAGTCAGGATAAACCAGTGATCATTTTTGGTAACCCAATGGACTCATGTTCTTGTGACAGTTTGTGTTCCTTTGTGTCTATGTTGTTGTGTTAGTTTGATGTTCCTTAATTGTTTTTATGTGAGTATAGGCTTTGGACAATAGATGATCTATCTATCTTGTGACTGCCAACTCAACCAATAAACACAGAATAAAAGATCCTTATTAACACCAACAAGAGCAACACATTTCATTCAGTGCTTTAAATATTTATGTGCATTACTTCCTGCTTCATCAAAAACAGTGTGCATAGTGTACTGTTCGAGTGTGTTACAACACAACAACCACAACATATTTAGAGATGTAAAATTTATAATAAAACACAAAAGTGCTCAGAGATTCTTATGAAAGTATTGTCATTTATGCATATTAGAAACAAAATGTCTTACAGATGGAGGGTCTGCTGGAGCTGGTGCAGGTTGAGCAGAACATCTACAACATTGTTTTCCATGAAATGATCAGGCAGGTCAGTGTGAGCTGTGCTGAGAGAGGACAGCTGCTTGCCAAACTCAGGTTAGCAGCCAGCACATTAGGACAGCATCTACATGGTAACAAAATATTTTGCAGTAATGAGTCCAGGAAGCATTTTTTTCCCAGCAGCTCTTGTTTTTGTTTGTCCAGACAACGCTACCAGTCCCTGCTTGAGCGAATCCCCTGCCGCCTGAAGGCTCTGCATACTGAGGCAGTGGCGCAGCGGGCTCTGGACCGCCGGCTCATAGAGGAGATCAACCGCATTAAGACATCCATCCAGCAGCTCAGCATGTACGTAGGTCAGGTGTCAGGCAGCGGGGACATGATGCTGTTAATGACTGGAACATGTTCATAGAGTGATTTCTATTTTAAGTTGAAATTATAAATGCAAGAAATAAACATAAGAGCACTTATCATAATGTGTGAATATGAGAAATGTGTGTGCACTTATTTCTGTGTGTGTGTGTGTGTGTTTATGGGTGTCCGTCCTCCACACAGGGAACTGTCCAGAATCAGAGACCATGATGCCCTTGTATCCCAGCAAGCAGAGCGCGCTCACCGACAGCTGGCTGCGGCTCTCGATCAGACTCACACCAACGCAGAGTCAGTCCCTCGTTTATTTAAAGCGAAATTTATTTGCACTTTTATTTTTTACGAAAAGACAAAAAAAAGTGTTTTCGAGAGATTGTAAAATAAATTTCAGTTCTGTCATCATGCAGTGCAAAACTACAAAAGTGACTAGTTGTTTCCTCTCTATTTGCTCACCTCAGTGTGGTCCAGGGTTACCACGAGCTGTATGAGCTGCAGAGGGGTCGCCAAGAGGCTCAGCTGCTCCAGATGACTGAGGAGAGAGACTACTGGAGCCAGTTTACCTTCTGCCTCGCCCTCAAGGTGTGTGAGTCATAATGTAAATTTCTTCTTTCAATTGGGCTCAAAAGTAATTAGAAAGTCATTAATATGGAGTGTTTTAGTGTATGGACAAATATAGCCCGCTCCATTGGAGGTCTCAGCAAACATAGTAAAGTGTTGAAGCAGATAGACAAAAATTTTGCTGTGCCCACCATATATGTCAATGGATAAGATTTCACAATATGCTCAACCTTGTTACTGTCTGATAATATGCACTGATTGTAAACTTTCATGACTTAAATGAATCTGTTCTACTGAAACATGCTGATTAAAGACAATGTTAATTGAAGCTGATCCAAACAAGTTTGGTAAGTGTTTCTGTGATTGTCAGGTGATTAGCGTGAAGAAGCTGCATCTTATCAGTCAGCTGCATATCAGTGAGCAGAGCTGGTCCAAGACAGCAGAGCACTGCAGCCTTTACCTCACTTCAAAGGTAACAACGTTGTTCCTATTTCTTAACATCTTCTGTACTGCTTCTTGCAAAAAAAACACTAAATCCCACAGATGACTTTATGTACAATCGCTGCTGGTTCAGTTGCACTCTGACTATGACGGTGACCATCCTGCTGTAGGACACAGAGAACCTAAAAATCATCGTGGAGCTTAGCGATTACTGGAAAAAGCAGCTGACTGCTTTCATGTCACAGCTGAAGAAGACTGACCATGCTCACTGTGAACAGATCAGTGTGGTCCAGCGAGGCATCGCCAAGTGGCTCACCTTCTGCTCCACACAAAACAAGTAAGGACAAGCTAAGATACAAATTACACATAATTGTTTTATGATCATCTGTTAATACAGAGCACCATGAGTTAGGCTAATTTAGCACTTTTATTGACAATTTGCACTTAGTATAATGTAAGATAAGGTCATTAAGAGCAATTTATGGAAGAGGAGATTGATCTGTATGTGTATTCTGCCAAATATGCTCTTTCTCAATTTCAAGGTGTCCTGACCCAAAATATGAAAAAGCTTCATTGGAAAAAATTCATGCTGATTTGAAGAAGTGGTCAAGTGTAAGACAGTACATTTACTTCTGTGTGTCATTAATTTTATCTATTTGATGGATGTCACCTTACTCATCTGTCTCATGTCTCTATTTTCTGACAATCATCTCAGCACTTCCATCTATCTCATCAGCCACTTGTCAGATCTGATCCATCTATGTCATGCTGTCACCTGTCTGGTGTGTCTCACCTCTGTCATCTGTCATTCTCTACATCATATCCGTCTACCATTGGTCCCGCGTTACTCATCTGTGTCATCTTTTTAAAAATATTTTAATAATTGGATATGAATTCACCTGGCTTGATGTTCAAATAATGTTTAGACCAAGACAAAGTAGAATTACATTTAGTATACTGTATTTAAGGCATTTTTCTTTCTTATGAGGTAGGGGCTATTTTGGCAGCCACTGTTTAGATCGTATTCCAAATATATAGTGGATACGTTGAAATTTGTGTCACACAGCACATCTAGTCTCCTTTGTTGCCCTAAAGTCTTATTCTGTGTTCTGATTTTCTGCAGACTTTGGCACTCCAGTGTGAGTACTTCCAAGGTGAGAAGCTGCTTTACCGCCAGCAGATGCTGGGTGAGCTTGGCAGTGTCCAGGAAAGATGGCAGAATATGAGCCTTCAGCTGTTCAGAAGACACCCCTCTCCGGATGGTGAACCCCCTGGAGCCCAGCAGGCCCAAAGGGAGCTGGACTGGGTCATTTCTGAGCACCTCAAACAGCTGGACATGCATGTCAGTGGAGAGAGTGGTGAGGGCTGACAGTGACACAATTTTGAAAAAGAAAAAACTGAACTAAAACTGTGACACAAGTTACAGTATAGTCACAGAATCTTCATCTCTAGTTTTTTTCTTAGTGTTTCAATGAGTCTCATTGTGGGATATAATTCTTAGAATATGGACTAATTCCAACCATCCTGTTTAAGGAATCCATGGAAAGATCACGTCTCTGCACGGGTTGATGGAGTCCTGGGTTTCCAAGCTTGGCGCAGTGATTAGCTGGCCAGAAATGATGTCTGTCTCTGATTGGCTGAAGCTGGAGAAGGCACTGCGCAATTGGAAATGTTTGGCTGAAGAAGCCTGGCAGAACTACTCCAGCATGCAGACAGAGAACGAAAAGGACAAAAACAAGGCAGACATATAGTAAGTCTTTAATTCAGTGGCATTAGTAGTTATCCTGAGTTATCACACACTTACTGTATAGATCTCTCCAGGATATACATTTAGACAGTTGTCTGTCTTTAACTAATTGGTAAAAACAATGGATCAGCTTTTTGTAGATAAGTTTGTAAAAAAGTTGAATGGTCTTCAGTACAAGAAAGTTGGTATTTTATTGAAATAGTTTTATGAATGAGCAGATTGCAAAAATAAATCTGGTTTTAATACTGGGATTCAAATATTCTTGTGTAGTTCTTTATTTCTGCTTTGTGTGTGTGTGTGTGTGTGTTTGTTTGTTTGTTTAAACAGTGCAGAGGCAGAAAAAGTGTTAGACAAAGTGCAGTGCTTTATAACCAGCCTGTCCAACTTCATTGATGGTGAGAACCAGAGACTCATTGAGGAGGTAAGTGCCAACCAGGTTGAGTAAAACTGTCAAGTCAGGTTTACACACATTTTTAAATTTAAGTGCATTTCCCAATAAGGATTTTGGAACAAACATATTGAGAATTTCTTCATTATTTTTGGATGTTGTTTTTTATTTGACTTGAGTTTTTGGGTTCTTAAGGTTCAAAAGAGGTGTTGTGTTGACTTTTAGTGTTTCCTCTCCAACCAGGTCACTTCTATTCACAAGGCTCAGACCCACTGGATTTTAGATCTGTTGCTCCTCATGGTACCTGACTATAGCGAGGACCAGAACCAAGAACAGGAACATCACAACATTATGATGATCTCAATAGAAACACTGGATGAGGATGGCAAGATGCTGGCTGAGAAACTGGACTATTTTTCCAGATACATCACCAGGTACCAGAAGTTTTTTTTTAACCTGTTTTCACAAACATTTAGGCAGATACAGAATTTTAATACAGAGTGCACCTCTTTACACTATACATGCCAACTAACAACACACAGAAATGGAATGATGGCTAAAATAAGTTTAGTTACTTTAAGATTTAAAGTAACTTTTACAGAAAATGTTTCATTGGGAGAGGATCCATAGAGTAGGATTTTCTCGAGGATTTATTCATCAAAAAGTATTTGTTTTTTGACTTCAGCTCTTGCAAGCTGATTCTGGAGGAACAGATTCTGCAGAACCCACATGCTGTTGAGGGTAAAAATGAGATGGACGAGTGCAGAAGGCTGCAGGTAAACATTTTTCAGATGCAGAATTAAATAAATAACAAATAATTGATAATAATATCAAGGCTGTATGTGTTGTAAACATGAAGTAATCATTGCTTGAGGTGCGCCAGAATGAAACCGACATTTAATTTGAGACCAAACGGCTTGTGTTTTCATCTGCACAATTTTTTTTCTAGAAGAAACAAGAAACCATTTGACCAAAGCTTTTTTGTCAGTTTTTCTGCTCAACAATACTAACACACAGTGTAATTTGTTAGCGCACAACAATGTACTTAGCATATAGCTGTGTTACTCTGCTGTCAAGCATTACAAGACTCCAGAAGAGGGAGCCAAAGAGTAGCTACAGATGTAAGCTTTGCACTACAGACACCTGTGCTCTTTGTGTGTGTGTGTGTGTGTGTGTGTTGTGTATGTCCTCAGAGGGACTGCATTGATATTGTGGAGACCTGTATAATCCTGCTGTCAGGAGTGAAAGGTGGCCGTGTGGAAATGCTTGCCAGCCAGGGTGACCCCGCCTCCAGCAGCGATGCCCCGGCCTCTCCGGCAGACAGCATGGTGAATGTGGTGAGGAGTTGAGTAAAATACAACCCACACTGATTGACCTAATTTGTTATAGTTCATCAATGATTAAATTCATTTAACTTTACAACAAGTTTGTTGAAGTTGCTTATATACTTTAGTTAGGTCTTTATTATTGGAGAAATGACTTGAAAGCCTGGTATATGATACTGGTATTATAGTGAAGTAGAGCTGACATCAGAAGAGATATTGCCATTGATCAAGTATAAGATTTTACCGGATTCAAGGCCTGACGCTGGCATCAGTTACCCAATGAAATTACAATCACACATGTGTGTGTGTGTCTTTACAGGTCCACACAGAGGTTTTAGCAGAGCCTACAGTAGACAGTGAGGTCAACGATGAGACTGAGGCAGACCCAAGAGAGGTGAGTCATATTAACAGCTGTTAAGTATGAGTGAAAAGCATAACCATTTAGATAATGCTTTAGAAAACTGAACAATGTTCAATGTGACTACACAACTCTAAACTCATTTTGGAGTCGGTCTGTTACTGGACACACTGTAGATGTACAAGTTTATCCAAACATTTTGATAATTATAATAAATCAATTTTCTAGTGTTTTAAAGGTTGGAGGAAGAGAAAAGGCATCATTGTTATTGGTGATAAAGGGAAGCAGGCTGTTCCAGTAGTGAGACAGTCCTCGGAAAGTTTCCCTAAGCAAGGCACTGACATTGGCACTTTTAGTGAGTCTAGCAACAAATCTATGAACCCATGGTCATTGTTCTTAACCTCTTTTCAGATGATTGTTTGCTAAAATATATAAGTTATGTAAGTCTGAAAGGGATATACATTTTATTAGTGTGCCCCTGACTATGGTATAAAATACCTATTATGTAGGTTAAGTTATTTTATTTATTTAATTACCAAGCAGTTTGTTACTAAATGAGTGTTAATCAATCGATAATGACAAGGTCAGTGATGGTACTCTTGTTTCTCCACAGTGCACTGCTGAAGAACACAAAACAAAACAAGAGGTTTGTCAAGTATTAATATAGTTTCTATGTGTACTCGTACTGTGTAGTCTGCAGTCTGATCTGAAAACAGAAAAATACTGGACTTGTTTGTTATAGTGAAATTAAACATTTATGGGTCATTGTGGAGGTTTCACAGCTGTGTATGATAATGGACACAATATGATAAACATGTATATGCAGTATAGTCATTGTTCCCTCAGGTCAAAACCTCTGTGATCTGTGTTAAAGACAGAATAATTAAATAAACACTTGAGGAATACAAAGATTTTTACAAATGGGTCTTATCAAAGGATCACAGTTTGTTTCATTGTACAGTATTAACTAGACTAACTTGTGAAAAAATAAAAATTGTTGTTGTGCTGCAGGGGGAGCTAACGGTTTGTGAGAGTCCAGTGGTGAAGCTGATTGGCTACGATGGAGACATTACACAAAGAAAGCTGGGAGAGAGCCGTGTCTACCTAAATGGGGTCAGAAAATGAATTCACACGTTTTTTCAGTGTCATGCCTTTCACTGTGTACAGAACTGAACTAACTGCCTGTTTGTTTCTCTGACCATCTGTCTGTTCGTCTCTGTCAGACAGAGGAGTTAGTTGTGTCTCCAGTGACAGATGAAGCCCAGAAAGCTTTTAGTGATCTGACCACAGTAGGATTACTTCAGCAGGAACTGCAGTAAGTTAACATTTTTATGGTTGAGTGGAACACTGTGATATTGACTGATGTCAGTCACATCACGTTTTAGGTGAAAATAAATGATTCCTTTCCTTTATGTTTACCCAAACTGTCACTGATTTTTTTTCATGACTACTGCAAAAAGGGTGACAGTGATGATACCACTGTAGATCCAGTTATTGAAAGATTTTCCATGTACTGTTTGTACTTGCTGTTTTGTGACACACAGCCTGACGGTTGCCAATCTCGCCGAGCGGCAAATTGGGCTAAAAATCATTTAGTGTGAACTAGGCTTAAGGGATGTTTCTTTTTTGTTTAAAATAAAACTGGGAAGCTTGCATGAGCTGCAGTTGACACCATGACACTGCCTCTCATAATTAGTCAAAAAGACATTTTTAGACCTTGCAGACTCAATTAGAGTTTATTAGACAAAATTGCATCACAAGGGCAACAAGGAAATCCATTTATCTGATTTGCTGTCGAGTTCAGCAGTAGTGGAAGAAGTACTCATATTTACATATAAGTAAAAGTACCAATACAACAATGCAAAAACACTCCACAACAGGTAAAAATTCTGCACCCCAAATGTATATATATTTGCTTTTTTTTGGTTTTCTAATCATTATTGCATTGTTAATACTGATGTATCATTGTGTAAACATTTTACTGTTGTAGCTGCTTTAGACAGAGCTAGTTTCAACTACTTTTATATACAGTTAGCTATTTTAGTCCAGAGTTTTGTGGGCCTTCCAAAGGTCACAAGATAAAGGGGTCACAAAATGATTCTTGGGAGAGGAAAGAAGAAAAAAGAAAGTTCTGATACGTACATTTGTCTTTTTTTTTAACTACTCTTTGATTTTTAATGAAATTTTGGATAATATGAAATTAAGAGGGCAAATGTTTCATTGTGGAAAGTTGTTCAGAAAGGAGGGTGGACCTATATTGACTTGTGTGTGTGTACTGTATGTGCAGAGGATATCTAGGTTAGACTTCTCTCCATGTGTTTGTCAGTGATTCAGAGCTGCGGGTCCAGAGTGCCGAGCAGCGAGCCCTGAAGGCTGAGGAAGCCCTACAGGCAGCATTGGAGAAGATTCAGGGCCTGGAGAAAGAACTGCAGGGCCGGCCCAGTGACCTGGAAAGACAACTGCAGGGTTGGCCCAGTCTGGAGCCCAAAAGAAGTAAAGGTACCGACTGAACAAGAAATTCTATAAACGTATAACTGAGGCAGAGAGACAGCAACATAGTATTAAGGCATAGAGGTGGTACATGTCTTTGTTTGTGTTGCAGAGAAAAAGAAAACACCACCACCTTCCCCACCCCCAGTAACACCCCCAGCTCCTCCAAAGAAAACTTCAGCTGAAGCAAAACCAACAAGCAGCACGAAAAGAACCAAGAAACGGTGATCTGATGTGTGATCAGATGATGTTACAACTTTATATGTATGTATGGGAATGTCCATTTATCACTTTTAGGTTTTTTGGACACAAAACATAAAAAAAACAACAATAAACAAAAAGTACCATTTGCCAGTGTATATATAAGTATAAAATATTTCCACAATCAGGAGGTCACCGATGTCACCATTTATATAATGGCTTGCTGTGGTTTGGTTTAACGTTGGGATATATGCAAATTGTTTTTGTTTCCTTCCAAAAAATAAAGTCTCTGTAGACATTTCAAAAAGTTAATTTGGAAAACATTTAACATGAGCTCATATTTTAAGTTGTACTTAAATAAACACAATCATTTGGCTAGAAGGTTACTTTCTTTAACATGATCAAACTCTCCTGAAACTCTACCATAACACACTCACACTCACTTCCATTAGGAGTTCAATAATATAACATTTCACAAATAATAACATTTCATCTCATAACAGTCACATGTTACATCATTGGCGAGTCTGTCTCTGTATCCCCCTCTCCTTCTCTGTCCACAGAATGGGGAGGAGGGGGTGGTAGGGATGAGACGTCAGGGGACACGCTGAGGAGATCTGGGGGTAGTGGAAGGACCAGGGCAGGATGGAGAAGACGGAGGGAAGCTCTGAACCCCTCCCATGCATCTCTGTCCCCTTCTTGTGCTTTTACCTGGAGGAGAGATAGCCTGCTGTTTGAAACACGTTTGCTTTACAAATGCTGCTGAGAAACCAGAAATGGTCTCACTTGCAGGGGTAAAGAACCATTGTTTGGTAGGCTAAACTAATGATCTGCACTGGAAGGGTCAAAAAGGGTTTGATGGTTTGTTTAACATGTATCAGCTATCTTAGGTAGTACTTGAACTGTACCTATGTTTTTAAAGTTTTACAATTAAAGCTGATGTCATTCAAATAATATTTAAAATGCAAAAACAAGCATAGAATATAAAACAATAAACATTAGGTTACAAAAGGCTGCTATAGTTACTTACTCTGACTTCGTGTTGTCTCTTGGCCTCAGCCTCAGCTGCTAGACTCTGCTGTAACTCCATAGGACAACTGAGCTCATCTCTGACAGAAAATCAAACACAAGCCTGGTCAGCAGGAAGATCGCAGTATGCTACAAATCTCTAGATTCCTCTTGGCCATTTTACCTGGAAAAATCACTGCTTGCAGAGGAAAAATCATTTGCACACAGAAAGTCATATATTTTTCAGAAGCACTGCCACCTCTTTGGATTGTACATATCAGCTTCTTTTTCTTCAGGGCTTATAGGTTTCTTCAAAAATCCACTAGATTCTCTTTAGCCAACTAGTAAAATCTGATTTTGCTGTCAGGCCATCAGAATCAAGAGCTTTTTCCTGCAGCTACTGCTTTGCACAAACGTTCAACAATCATACGTGGTCATCCAGAGTAGGGGCATCAGAATGCACTGGTACCACAGGATGTAATGTGCTTTGTGATTTTTAGCTTCTAATGAAACATAGGTACTTACTAAATAAATTGTATGCAGCAGTGGAAGGTTAATACAAAACAGATCATCTAGAGCAAATGACCAGTCTTACATGTCTGCTCTCTCTACCCTGATGCCCCAGCGGCACGCAACAGAGTCAACAGCTGCTTGTATCTTCTGTCCGATCCTCCTCCTGTGCAGCAGGATGTGGCTGAATGTGTGTTGGGCGAGAATGTCTCTGACCACTGCCTGGACCAGAGTCTGCAGCACTGTGGTGAGACTAGACAGAGCTGTGCTGCACAAAGCCACGTTCTCTATCTGGTAATAACACACTGCACTCAGCTCCGGCCTCACCAAGTCCTTTGTCACCACCTGGGTACAGACATATAAGAAAAATATGACACATAAGTTTAATCTCTTTATGGAGATTTACTGTACGTTCCTGGAAAGCAATGTGCATATACAGCAAACAGTTAATTTATTATTAGAAATTTTTACATATGGAGCTAAATGTGAATATGTCGGTTGTGTTTTTGCTCATTGTTCTGTACCGTGTGAGGGGGAACCTTCAGCATTTTCAGTCGGATGTCAACCTTGTGACACACATCAAGCATTGGGAGGTAGAAAAGAAGGCCTGGAGAGGGGAGGGAGAAGGGTTTCATCTAAGGACAGATGCTCTTTTTAAAATGTTTTTGCTATTACTTTTGTGTGATAGAAAACGTTTAGATCTTAGACTAAAACATTTAAACTAACTGTGGGGTGTCTGAACCTTTCATGACTCTGTCATCTGTATGATCACATAATTCAAACCCTGACACACATCCTCAGAAATGGCAAGTCAACTGGTTTGGCACATTGTTAATGTTACATCACAGCTGACTGATGAGCATAAACGATTAAAGCAATAGGTGACAACCTGGTCCTCTCGGTCTTCCACGTAGTAGGTGACCCAGTCTGAAGATCACAGCCCTCTCATGCTCCCTTACTATCTGTCAATCGAAATTACAGACATTACTCAGTCCATATGAATGGATGACAGTGATGGCTGAAATAGGCCTACTGCTTTTGTACAATAACATACAGTGTGTCAGAAAGTATTAGGACAATGACACATTTTTGTTGCATTGACCATGTACTTTAGGACATTGGATTATCAATTAAATAATTGCTATAAGGTGAAAATCCTAAATAATATTGCCAATTTTCATGCAAAAATCCCAAATATTCACTAATTTCCCTGAATATTCTTGTTGAGGGGAGAAAGGTGGAAACAGTTTTTTGACAATTAAGAGGCATCTACGATTGAAAGAACACTGTATTATTATGTCTGGTTTTTGTTTGGTTTGTGGGGTAGTTCGTACTTTAACACAGAACCAGATGGAAAGAGGGAGGAAGAGGAGAACTAGAGCCAAGACGAAGACCATCAGCAGCCACTCAAACACTCCCAGGTTCTTGCGCTTCAGACCTGCAGAGATCCACAGTATTTAGTGTGGAGAAATCCAGCTAAGATGCTCAGATCACACAGAATCAAGAGTCATTTTGCAAATATGAGCATTTTACCAAGAGCTCACAGGAGTTTCTTTGAGTTATGATAAGTCTATACAGAGAAAACAATAAATCGCAAAGTTGCTTCAAGAAATTCAACATAAAGACAATTTCAGGCCACAGGATTACATGTTTCTTTATCCTGAGAAGAACACACTGGGAAAAAATTAAACAACCCACAAGAGAAATATACCCACTGCTAAGCTTTCTGTAGATAAAATGTACCAGGCTTTTCTTCAAGATTCAACTTACTATCCTCCTGCTCTGCTGCTTCCAGGAGCCCCAGGTTCTCCTCTTTGACCTCATACTCTCTCACGCTGTCTATGTCCACCACAGTGGATTTCACCTTCACTTCTGGCTCCTGCTCCACCATCACCTCATTTGTCTCTGGCTTTTCCTTTCGTAGCCTCTCTTTCCTCAGTGATGATGCCTCAGGGGCCCGGCTTGCCTTCGGTGGCCTTTGTCGATGGCTTCTGGGAGGCACCAAGGCTCCCTTCTCCCTGTCCTTTCTAGGCGTCATTCTGGATCTTGGTGGGTGACTGGGGTTGAAATTGGAGGACTTCATACTGGCTTGAGGCTCGATAGGTGAAAGCAGAGAGGAAGGAGAAATGCAGTGACTTTAACTGCGGTGAGTTGCTTCCTGTGGCCATCAGACAGAAGAGGTGGATGGTAAGTCAGGAGGACTGTTTGAATGTGGGAGTTTCAGAGCAGTGGGAGTGCCACTTACCACCCTCTCTGTTCTTCCCATAATTTCAGGTCATTGACCTTTTGGCTGTTGTCAAAGCAGCAAATTAAAAAAAAAACGCTTTTTAATAATGATGTGAGAAAACCTCATGGATATGGTAATAATAAGTTGTGATGGACAGGGCATCTCTTGATTTACAAGTCAAAAAACACCATCTGTATCCTTCTTTTTCCTAAATTCAGTATGGCCTTATCACACATAAAATCAAAACATGCAGAAATTGCTGGTTGTGTTCATGTCAGCAAGATTCTCTTTCATCTACTAGCATTATTCTTTGCTAATTCTTATCCAAATGCTCTAACAAGGGTAAAAAGCAGTATGGTGTTTATGGTTCTCTTCACTCCATCCAATGTTTTATTTAGCTTTTACAGCTTAGAAGCCTTTGATTCTGTCACAGAAACATCAAAATCTCTAACGCTGTCTTGTAGGGAAAGGTTTTTATACCATTAAATCATGCATAAGCCATGCTATTTGAGTCTGTAGTCCAGCATTCAGAGCTTACTATTTGGACAAGCTGTGTTGGTGGAGCTCAGGGAGTCACATCCTGTCTTCAATGGGAATGTGCAGACTCAGGCCTGTCCTTTCTAAAGAGCTGATGTCGTTTTTTCTCTGTTTTTACAGGAAAAAGTCACCCATCCTCCCAAATGCATCTAATTAAACTGAAAATTAATTCTGGGGCCCACATGTTGGAATGGAAGTCCTAATTATGGACGTCCTCAGTCTAATTGTCTGCAAACCCAGGAAAAGGGGCCTCAGTTCAAGCCTTTGCTGAACTAGTGGCCAAGTTCCGGGTGATCAGAGGTCCAGGACCATGCTAAATATCAGTAAATATGGTACTTCTTGCAAACTCATTTTTGAAATTTATCAACCATATTTATATATATTTTAACTGTACTATACATATGTGCACATACAAATAATTTGAAAAATACAAACTCATAAACGTTTAATTAAAAAAAAACGTTTATTATTATATGCACCGACACCAACAGGTGAGATGATATCCTAGAGCAATACACTCCACTAAGCTAATCGCCCTGCTCTAACTCATCACTGCACTTGTCAGAAAATTAGCCACGGTTTTCTTTTGAGCTAGACATCTTAACTTTACCTCAATTAACTTCTGTATTGGCGCCACGGTTACGTAACGTTAACTGCAAGATAAGTTAACGTGACAATCGATTCTAACTTAGCAGGCAAACTGAAAGAAACGGCTTTGTTTTTTTTATTTATTGTAAGCTGTATTTGGCAGAGGTGCTGGATAGTAACGTTAAGTTAACCTTTTGCAACGGTCCTTTGGTTTCTACTTGTGCTGCTACCAACCAACGTGTGCGTTGATCTGCTAGCAACAGGTGTGGAGAGTGGAGAAAGGAAAGGTCGAGATTTAAAGTTATATCGGTGCGAGGATGTGTTGAAGACTTTGAAGACTTCGGGTAACGTTAATGTTATGTTCACAATAATTTTGCAACTGTTCTGCGCCTTGTATTTAAAGACATTATCATTAAATGTATTTAAAATTGCAGCCGCGGCATAAAACTAACGTTAAGATACGGTATTTTATGGATTCTGTGCTCAACCTACAGAGGTATTTGTTAGCGGGGGAGAAGGCTAACATTAGCGTTAACTTTAGCTATTCAACAGTGAGTCCTTGAGTCAAGCGCAATTGGCGGTGCTGTCTGTGCAGAGCTCAATTAGCGTTAGCGACTATGTTTTTGGGTCTGTAATGGGCTAACTTACTAAACAAAAGCGGTTGCACCACTGAGATAAATTACAACTAAGCTAATGTGCACGGTTACCATGATGGTGGAACTCTATCTTTTAATGTTATGGCTCAAGTAATTATGGTGCAATCAATTTTAGTAGCAGCAGTTACAAAACAGTTAAGTTAAAAAATCTAGTAGTTACTAAGCCTTTAGTGTCGACTTTACACCCTAACTTGGGAGAGAGCTTACACACAGCTGATGCAACCCAGTGCTGGCATTTTAAAAGATGAATCCATGTGCAAAATCTGAACACATCATTTTGTGTTTTAAAAAAAACAACAACTTCTTTCAGCATTGTGGACTGTGGTTGGGTTCAAGGTGCACAGTATGCTTTGTTCCATTTGCCCTCCTGCTGTGTTCTCCAGATGTCAGCAGACAAGATGAACAAGGAAGACGTTTTGACAAAGCTGAAGAGGGATGTCCGTTCTTTGCTCATTTCATCTAAGACGGGCTTGGACCCTGATCAGCTCAGGCGAGACTATGTCACCATGTTGGGGCATCCCATGCCCCTGAAACTCCTGGGCTTCAGAAACATCATGGATATGGTGAAGGAGATACCTGACGTGGTCTCAATTAATTTCAGGGCAGATGGCAGCATATTCTTAAAGGGTAGAGTCAATTCTTTTCATTTGAGTATGTGTTTGAATTTGCACAGTTTCAGTTAAACATTTAGGAAATATATGAATATGGTAGTAGCATTTGATGCATAACCCGTCTCAAACATCTGTTTATCAACACAATGTCTTGTACTTAATACTCTCAGAATCAAAATCAGAATTGGGTTTATGGTACATTTTCACATATGAGGAATTTGCCTTGGTATAAATTGGTGCTTACAGTACTCATGAACATAAATATAAATATAAATATATAAAAAGTAAGGTGATCAAAAAATGTACAAGTATACAAAAAATACTATAATGCAAAGCTGACCGGTATATGCAAGAGTTCACAACATGAGCATAAAGCACAGTTGAGTGTTGTTGTCTCACCTTTTGTATGTCTGCCATCGCAGCTGTTAGTGACGAGTCCACCCGAAACATCGAGGAGCTGGTAGCTAAGCAGCGCATGTCCAAGAAGGTCAGGAGGGGAGGTGTCAGCTACTTCTCACCACGCTACAGTTTCCCGACCCCTTCTGTGGTCCTTCCCAGACGAGGTCGTGCTCCCTTGGCTCTCCCTGCCCAGCTGAGGGCACAGCTCCGTCTACTGCTCTCCCAGGTATAACTTTTGAAGTTTATTTATAAACACACAGATTTTTTTGCATTCATTGTTTCTCACCAAAAGACATTGTGTGTCCTCCATTATGAGGTGGACTTTTTGGGTCTGTAATTTTTCAGCTGTTTGATTAAAATATATCAAGGACCAGAATCACACTGTCTATGCCAACTCTTCTTTCCCTGAAATGGGTAAAATATAATAAAAATGAGAGGGATTTTCTTGCAATGTCAAACACACCATACTAAATTAGAGAAGTAAAGGCCTAACTGACTTTTTCTTCTAAAAATCATGTAGCTCTGTAATTGCAAAATGTTGTCTAGTTTGAAGTAAGGATGCGGCTGCTCTTCCAGGGTCCACTCATGTTGTCAGATTTGGAGGCCCGCTACCTGCACTGTTTTGGCCACCCCCTGCGTGTCCACAACCACGGCTTCTACTCCACTGGAGAGATGCTGGAGGCAGCGTCAGATCTGATCCTTATCCAAAATGGCAGGCTAGGCTCACTTCTGACCCTGAGGGAACATATGGTGCCCAGGCCACTGCTTAGACCGTGCAATTTGCCAAGGAGGACATCACCAATACAGTCGGAACCACCCAGAACTGACAAGTTAGCCTTCAAAAGACCAGACACCAGTGCTAAGACACCAACAATAGCCCCAGGTGTGTTATTAGAGAGAAAGGTTTACACAGGCGGTAAATCCATCAGTTTTTTGAGACACACCCTGCTAGAGTATGTCTCTATTTGGCAGTCCATATACATCTTTTTTTTTTGCATTTTTGAGATTGCATTGCTGTTTAATCTGTCCACTGTGCATGGATTGACTAAATTTTAATAGAGTTCTTACGTCAGTAATGACAGACTAAACACCTCATTCATACATTCAATTATTTTATTGTAAGTTTTGCACAGAAAAGCACTAGCAGGGCACCTCATATTGTGTTGCCATGTCATCATAGTTTTTGAAATGCCTTTGTCATCTTTTCCAAATGAAGCCCCAGCGAGTCCTCTGAACCAGCGCTCTGCTAAGACTACCTTGAGCTCCGTCTGTAAAGTGTCAACAAGTGTCAGCAAAAAGCCAGAGGTGGTTGAGAAGGAACAGGCAGCGGAACCAGAGTTCCAGGAAGGTTGCCTCTTTGAGAAACATGTCCTCAAGGTTTGTCCTCATTGACAACAAGACAATGTAGTACCTGTCCTGCATCTGCAACTTGTTGCTTGAAACAAGACATGAGAACATGAAATGCGTGAAAAAGAGACCACACATGGCTATTTGAAGGAGCATTTATCCAATGTTCTGTTGTTATCAGGTGTTACTGCATAAACTGGATACACAGACAAAACTTCTTCAGATGAACAAAATACAGTAAACTAGTATAATAGTATATAAACTAGTATAGTTATCTTTTTCTTTTTACTTGAATTATACATCAGCTGGAGGAGGAGCTTCGCCAGCAAATCCTGGAGAATGGCATCGCTGGCACAATTAGTCAGGAGCTGAAGGACAAGCTACGAAAGGTAGGACTTCCTGCTACTTTATAAGCAGATGTGTCAGGGTCACTAGTGACTACAAAACTCTGCTATGCTTTACCTTAACAGGAAAAATTGTTTTGGTACAGAAGGTAATGTAATGAAATTCTTCATATGTTCATGACTGTCTGCAGGTTGTAGGTCAGACCAGTAGTGGATTATCGGTTCACGATCTGCCTGCTGAATACAAGGTATAAAAAAAATAGTCATGACATGCTCTTGTTCACCTTCACTGTGAGTAAAATTAGTCATGAACTTAAGGTGTAATTCATTTGAGCAAGGGATTCAATCATTTAGTTTTTGCTCCACAGAGGCTTTTTGGCGAGGACATCCCACTACAACAGAACGGCTTTGTCAGTGTCACTGAACTGGTTAGTGCCATGAGTGACACTTTCCACCTGAAACCTGCAGGACGTGACAACGGAGAACACTGGATAGTCATGGACATACAGAACAGTGACGTTGTGCAATCAGGTATGGATTTTGCAGGACTTGGATTTTATGGACTATGCAAATAGTAGCAGTCAGTATCACCCTAATTACTTCAGTAAGTGTAACACCATGGATTTTGATATACAAAGTGTATACTGGTACCATATTACTTATTTGCTTTATTTGCATCATTAGACTTTGACATTTTACATGGGTAACCAAGTACGAATAAGGTTGGCTTGGAGAAATGTCGGAAAGTAGTGTATATTGACTAATTATTTATTTAGTGATTACACTCAGGGCTATCACCCGTTAATGTTGCTGTAAATATAAATTTGTTTATGGAGGTGTTTTTGAGAATGGAGAACCCCTGTTTTCCGCTTCTCTTTTAGTTATTTATCCTCTATCAGTGTACACCTGAGTACACCAGTCTGTATTTGGTTCTGCAATCAATATCTTATTTTATCAGTGGCCTGTTCTAATAAATGGTTGTATGTTAGATACCATGTGACAAAACATTTGTGTGGCACAGTCGTTTTCAACTAATATCTACATTTTGTAGATTCAAAGGAGCTGCCATTTACAAGCTACTACCAGAAGTATGAAGAGTCTCCTTGGGACAGCAAACATGGAGGAGACAAGGATAATATCACAGCAGACGACGAGAATGAGAAGGAGCTAGAAACCAGTCCCAATTCCAAGATCCAAGATATGGTTAGGCAACATCTTTTTACATAATAAGGACAATCTTTGAGAGCCCTGAAGGAATATTTTGTTAAGTAATTAGAGCATCACATTGTGTGATGCCAGTGCAAATTGTGAATTGCATTTAACAAGTAGGTGTCAATGCCCCATTATCAGTGTACTTTGCTGTGTACCACCCATCACTACCACTATCACTTTGTTTTTCATGTGTCCGCCTGTAGATGTCTGAGATGTACCCTGCTATTCCGGCGCATTGCAGCCCTGTGGTGCCACTGGACGCCCTGCAGAGTCAGCGTCTCAAAACGCCGACACGACGTGGTGCTCGAGAGCTGGTAGAGGTCATGGTGGAACAGGTGGAGTCGCCTGGATATTTCCACATCCGCTTCAGCGAGAGTGACGAGGCACGAGCTATGGAGGACATGATGATTGAGATGAGGTAGTAGACATGTTAGTGGCTGCTTATTCAAAAGATAATGTGCCACAGTTTGTGTATCTATTGTGCCAGCCTCATTATTATGCATCCCCTTTGGAACTTCTGAATAATCTATGTTGTGAAACATCACAAAATTTAACACTCCTTCAACACTGTGTCAATATAAACTTCCTGATGCTGCTCTATGAGCAATGACATCTCTTTTTTTTCCTCTAGACGATGTTACACCTCTCCTGAGGTGTCAGGGCGCTACCGCCTCCCTGAACGATTTGTACGACGGGGTCAGGTCTGCTGTGTGTCGCCCAAAGGCATGTGGTTCTACCGGGTGGTGATCCATCAGATCATCAGCCCCACTCAGGTCGAGGTGTACTATGTCGACTTTGGCGACATAACTGTGGTACAGACCGCCAACCTCAAGTTCCTCAAGTAGGGCATCGCAAACATTTAAGCAGTTTAAGCAAAACCACTACTACTACTGCTGATGCTGCTAAGCTGATCAGTGTCTGTGTTTTACTGTGCTTTCTACAGTTCATCTCTCTGTTTTTCAGGTCATGTTATTCGGTTCTTCCAGCACAAGCTGTTCCATCATCACTTGCTGGAATTAAACCTACCACTGTGAGTCTGATAGGATAGCTAACGATATTGGGGTGGAAGTAGCTCAGTCCGTAAGGATTAGGCTGGGAACCAGAGGGTCGCTGGTTCGGAACTCTGGTCCGAATCCAGCTCAGAGCGTGGACTGGTAGCTAGTGCCAGTTCACCTCCTGCCGAAGGAGGCCTTGAGCAAGCCCCTGAACCCCCAACTTGGGGTGCTGCCCCTCACTCTGACATCTCTCCGTGTGTTGCTATGGGTTCTGTTTGTGCATGTGTCTTTCGCACGTGTGTGTAAATATCTGGCAAATGTCAGCTCACTAACTTCTTGCTAATCATTATCAGGCTGATAATAACACACTACATATATAAATATAAATATGTTTACAGGTGCTGGTCATAATTAGAATATCATCAAAAAGTTGTTTTATTTCATTAATTCCATTCAAAAAGTGAAACTTGGATATTATATTCATTCATTACAAACAGACTGCTATATTTCAAATGTTTATTTCATTTAATTGTGATGATTAAAACAGTATCTCCGAAAATTAGAATATTACTTAAGACCAATATAAAAAAGGATTTTTAGAAATGTTGTCCAACTGAAAAGTATGAACATGAAAAGTATGAGCATGTACAGCGCTCAATACTTAGTTGGGGCTCCTTTTGCCTGAATTACTGCAGCAATGCGGCGTGGCATGGAGTCGATTAGTCTGTGGCACTGCTCAGGTGTTATGAGAGCCCAGGTTGCTCTGAAAGTGGCCTTCAACTCTTCTGCATTGTTGGCTCTGGCGTATCACATCTTCCTCTTCACAATACCCCATAGATTTTATATAGGGTTAAGGTCAGGCGACCTTTTTGGCGATCTAATTGCTGGCCAATTAAGAACAGGGATACCATGGTCTTTAAACCAGGTACTGGTAGCTTTGGCAGTGTGTGCAGGTGCCAAATCCTACGGGAAAATGAAATCTGCATCTCCATAAAGTTGGTCAGCAGCAGGAAGCATGAAGTGCTCTAAAACTTCCTTACTTTTTAATGATATTCTAATTATATGACCAGCGTGTGTGTGTGTGTGTGTGTGTGTGTATGGCCTTTTATTGTGGCCAGCGTATAGCACACTTGTGCAATACCCATGCTGTCTGATCAGCATCTTGATATGCCACACCTGTGAGGTGGATGGATTATCCTGGCAAGGGAGAAGTGCTGACTAACACAGATTTTGACAGATTTGTGAACAATATTTGAGAGATATAAGCCTTTTGTGTACATAGAGAAAGTCTTAGTTCAGCTCATGATGAATGGGGGCAAAAACAAGTGTTGCGTTTCTAATTTTGGTCAGTGTAGAAAAATTGCCCTTTGTTAACCAGCTAGAGTGTGGAGCAGAGGTTTTGGCAGACTTGGCACAGTTTTAAAAAAATTGCTCTGTTACGCAGATTTAACTCCATAACCGTATATTAGACATCCAAATGTAGCTACAAGACTTTTCTCTCTTAAAACATCTTCCTCAATTATATAATAGTTATAAAAAAGTAATAATATTTGAGATTTAAACTTTAATTGATATGCAACCCACAGTCTATCCCCCCCTCCAATACAAACTGCAGACTGACCTATCCTTAGCTCCCCATTTCTTAAACTTGCAAAATTTTCCTTCATGTTTGGAGTGTGGAAACAAAATCTATATTGTCATGCTCAGCTACTCAAGCTCAAACTATAAATAACAAAATAATAGCTGAAAAGCTTCATTCTGAAGGCGAATGCGCCTTTTCTTCAACAAAAAGTAAAATTGTGATAAGAAGTCCAGGTCTATGGCTCAGCTGGTAGTGTGAGTTTGAAACCCCTTTCAGCGACAGCTTCAAACTTTCACACAGCTGTATGGTGTTTGAACTTTAATGTTTCCAAACACAATGTTCAGTTCTTGGTAATGTAATAGTTAAATTTTAAATGTAATCATTGTTTATATGGACATCATTGTTTCACAAGAGTAGTCGTTTGCTGTGTTTCTCAATAATATATTTACAAACAAAATAGTAGTGCAATAGCATTTGTGGTCATCGAGTGCTCTCTATCGGTGGCATTTCATATCAGTCCAACAAATCAGGTCCAACAAGAAAATTAAAAACATGCCTTCAACAGTGTACCTGAATAGTCCGGTGGTTCAGATCGAAAGGTTGAGAGTTCGCATCCTGTTCCGAGATTATTATCCAAATACAGCAAACCTGAGCAGATATGTTTGCTGAACAAGTCATACGATAGATTCTTTTTACCTGTAGAATGCACTACATTATTCTAAAAAAATTGCTGATGGAGCAGCAGTTTGCAGCGGTAGCAGCCACAGCTAACAACTGACAGCTTGCACACACATTTTCTTTAGGAAATGCCCATTCTATTTGTAACTTTATCAGTGTTTGATTACTTTTTTTCATATCCCACCAAACCCCTTCATGATTATTTATGTTTAAATGTTCTATAAGAAAGGTATAAAAAGACAAAACAATGGTTGGGTCCTGTATTGTTTAAAGTAGCAGTAGCAAGTAAGTAGTGTTCTGTACTTTCATCTTGCTGCTTGCACATTTTTGCACTTCCTTATATGACCAAATCCAAACTGTCAAGCTGCAGATGTTATGAAATTTTCTGTTGCCACCGAGCTTTAAAAATGAGATGATTGTTGTTTGGTCATTGCAGGGCAGATGGACTGCTGAGGCCACGGCTTCTTTCCAGAAGCTGTGCTGTGATCGCACCCTGGTGGGCGCTTTGGATAGTTACATTGGAGATGTGCTGCAGCTCTATCTGTGTGACACACATACTGATAACGACATCTACACCCACACTGTCCTGCTGAACCAGGGTCATGGGACAGCATGCAGCCGTGCAGCCAGTGAAGCAGTAAGCAACACACTCCTAACTATGGGCCAGTCTGACAGACAAATGTTTATGTGGCCAAGCTCTGAGCAGAATATTAAGATGCAGTTGATATATATTTATACTTGATCTATACACCCACTTTTAAATTATTTGTACTTCATTTTTCTTTCCATAGCTTTGTGTCCAGCTCAGCCCAGTGAGTCTGTACTTGGGGGAGGGAATGGTTGACCTGCCAGAGCTAGAAGAGGAGACCCCCTCCTCCCCTATACCAGCAAACATGCAACAGTCAATGTCTGCTTCCCTGAAGGTACTCCAAAACACACAAACAGTTAGCTGCCGCTGTTCACTGTGAATATCTTTTGAGGTTGTAGTACATCCATACAGAAAATTAGTGTCTGTACTGGGTTACATGGATGTTTGTGGTGGATTTGCAGCTTTATGTCTCAATTGTTCCTTATCTATGAGCGCACTCTTTGTCACTTCTCTCTCTCCCGCTGTCACTTCTTTCTCACCCGATCTTTTAATGTTGCTGTAGAGCTTTTATTCTCCACTGTCCATAGCTCTTATCTTACCAGCCATGTTGTCAGTGCTGCAGGCCCACTGCAGCTCCACGCACCCTCAACACATGCTGCCATGCACACACACGCACACAGTCAGTGTACACACTCACATCAAACACACAATGCTACTTAATGTATAGTCATACTGTTTAGAGCGTCATAGCTTGTTGCTGGAGAATAAATAAGATGACAGCCAATCATTTGGCTGTTTAATAGACATTGGATACAGTATGTGTCCTTATATGTTAAAGAGCGAATGGTTGTTAAATTGAACATACAGCAGAGGAGATTTTACAGTGTTACTGTCTATGACTGCATTACAAAAGTACCAGTTTTTTGTTTATTGTTTTGGAGGCAAAATTATGAAATGGAGATGAAACTATAATGAACAACAATGGAAGAACAATGAAATGATAATGGAAACAAACTGATAAACCCTTTTCCCTGTTGACTAACCAGTTACAATAACACTAAAAAAGAGATTTTGAGATATGTATCATGAGATATGAGAGATGTATCATGTTTGGGAGGGTTTTGGTCTATTTCAGCAGGCCCGAAGCTCAGTCAGTTTTACTTTAATAGCTGTCATATTTACACAAAAAATGTACATGTATTAAATGAAGCTCTAAAAGTACCTTCATTGAAAATGTTACCTTTGCATTGTTAAATAGTGCCTCTTTTCCTTGCAGGTGAAGGTTTTATTTAAAGAGTAAAGTTTTCTTCTGATGTAAAGGGTGCATTAATTTGGGTATTTCATGAAACCCTCCAGTTGTTCTGAACAATATCTGAGTTAACATGGTCATAAATCTATTGCCATGAATGACCAGCTTGTAAGTAGGCTCAGGTGACAGGCCGTTTTATGTTCATATATGCAGTGACACCAGTTGAAATCAAGATAACATAAAATTACAGTCTCTGGTGTATGTAGGTTTATGAACAAATGAATCAACGTGCTATTAAAAAAGAACACTGTACAGTTAAATTAATTGATTCTGAAAAAAACAGAAAATTGTTTGGTGCCTCAGGTTGAAGAGGAGGAGCTGCCCGCCCTAGAGTTTATTGAGGACAATGAGGTCAGCCCCCACATCCAGGTATGACCACCTGACACCTTGTCCACACCCACACCACCACTGCCTTCAATCCACATATTTGCAAATCTTAAATGATTTAAGTGTCTGTGTGGTGCTTCATTTACCATATTGTTGGTTTATTTGTTCAGCATGTGTATTGCAGCACCAACTGAAAAAACGGTGAACTGAAAAACTGAGCAAAAGTCTTGCACTGTAAACGGGTTTAATTGATTATGAGTGTACACCAATAAACATAAATAAACAGTTCTGTATAGCAATTTCAGCAATCGGAGCCTTACCTTTTCAGACTTTCAGCGTTTATATCAAGTTGCCTTTGGAATATAACTCAGGTTATTGTGTTATGGATTGGCGATTCACACTGCAGTCACCTAGTTTAAAAAAAGCATAAATGCAGTAAGATACATAATGGCACATAATGTGTGGACAAAAAAAACAGTTTTTGGCCGGTTTTCAGCTAAATCAGCCATAACCATGACCCGTTGCACCGTGTTGGTTCATGCGCACAGCGGCACAGACAGTAACTGAACTGTCACAGCCACACACACGCTAAAATGTCATCAGTGTGGAAGCTCTTCACCATGAGTAAAGACACAACGCTGGCAATTTGTAATACCTGCAAGGTTAAAATAAACTCTGTTTCCATGCACAGAATTTACTTGGGTGGACCACCCAGGTATATTAAAAGCCTTCACAGTATGTTTGGCAGAGTAGAAACATTCCGTGTTATTGTAGTAGAAGACGCAGAGACGGTGGATATTTTAAAGCACAGACCAGTTAAAGCAACAGTAAATACACCTGTTGACATTCGATACCATGGTGATCTTGATTATTTGGATAGGCGACGTCATTAACAAAAGCCGCCTCTACACGTGACCCATCTGCAAAAACAGAATCGTGGTTGAAAATACAAAATGCGACTTTAGAAGAAACTCAACAGCTGGAGAGAGCGACAGGTGTGTGTGTGTGTGTGTGTGTGTGTGTGTGTGTGTGTGTGTGTGTAAAAGGAAAAGCAAGGGTAGCATTTGTGAGTTAACACCAAAAGAAGGTGGAGAAGAGAAATGTATTCTTTGAAATATTTTCAAATAAAAAATACTAATACCCACCCACCACTACTGTTACATGGTCATTATTTTCAGTTAGATTTTATTTGAAAAGAAAGCTCTGTCCAGTAACCTTACCTAGAGCACTTTTTATTTTTAAGTGTTTGAGTGAGAAAAAAGTCCTGTAACCTGCTTGTCTTGTTTATTGCTATGTCCTGTTCAGGGTAAAGACGGCAATCTGTTCAGTGCTCTGCTGAATGACCAGACCCTCAGTAGTTGTGAACTGAGCAACAAATCACGTCCTTTCAACTGTTCCAGTCCCATTTCGAGCCCTCTTGTCCCTCCAGATTTGATTCAGACCAGGACAAGCCCAGCCCAGCTCCCCCCAGCTGATTTTAAAGTGAGAAGACATTAATTGTGTGTGGTTTTATGGAAGCAAAGTCATTGTGGATTTATGTTTTTTTGTAAAGCACTTACAGAAAGCACTAACAGAATAAAATGTGAAAGTCTTTTTTTGTCTATTAAAAAAAACTTTACCCTGTTCCCAGGCACTGAGCTTGACTCCATCCAACATAAATTTTAGCTCCTGCTGTATGACACAAGAACAGGAGCAGCACCAGCCCAAAGTCACTGAGCCCTCATTGGTCAGGCCACCTTTGATCCTGAGGACCCTGAGTCTCCACACCCCTAACCTGGGCCAGGGTACATATACATGCATACTAATTTAGTACATAATGTACACATAAGTTATGACCTAAAGTATTAAAATTTAAATTGAGTAGATTGCAACATATTATATATTCATATAAATAAATAAATAGCCTCTTTTTGTAGGGTGATATGTCAGTTTGATTTTATTTTGAAGATATTTCAGCAAATTAGATTTTCCTATTTGAATTGTTTTTGAAAGGCAACCACAGTACTTTAACCCTATCCTTCATATTGTAGAAAGATAACACTGGAGCAAAAGTGATAATGTACACACAAAGGCTTGTCTAGTCTCTTGTGCACACAATCCTTTTCTAATTCTAATTCTGATTATACAATGACCTTTAATAACCTACACAGAGAGAAGCCTTCAATGAAATTAGCGGGCGTGGATGCAGAGAGGACGTATTGATTTTAATCCTGCTGCTTGCAGTGGTGGATATACCTGCCCTGAGAACCTGACACAGATTCAATTAGACCCGTTACCAGAGATATTTGACCCAACAAGCTGCTTTCATTGCATTGCGTTTGTCTTGATATCGATACTCTGACGCTTCACTGTGCTTCTACTTCTGCACACTATGAATGAAAAAAGCAAAATAAAGTGGGTCAAGGCAGATTTATCTACAAATTGCTTTTTGTGAACTGTAGCGTTACAATGTGCTTTACACAGCTGCAAAAAAAGATAAAAACACAAGATAGAAACAAGAATTAGCACACAAGAGATTAGAGGATATGATATTTGAGTTTGTGTATTGTGAATACATATTTGAGATACAGACAGCACTATCTGACAACCAGCTGACTATATTCCCTGTAGTAGCTGTAATGTTCAAGAGTACTCAGGGTGTGCGTTGTACACACTAACATCACTGTCCGGTGTGGGTGCAGGTCAAACAGAGCACACTTCTGACCACAACTCGCAGTAGCAACGTGAGACTCACTTTTTGTCTGTTTCCCACAGTGTAACTGACGAGCGAGAGGAAGTGCTACGCAAATGTGCTATGGCGCTCTGCAATCAAATATGATTTTAAATAGGTTTAGTAAAAATTTTAAAAAATCGAAAATCAATCTGTGGTCAGCGCTGCTATTGTAGCCGCCACAAATAAATGAAAGTATGGGAAACACTGGACTTAATTTAATTTAATATTTACTGTAGGACTGACAATCTATTTCTGTGGCTTTCACAGAAGTAGCATACTGTGAATTCACTTAGACAATTTGTTGATAAATTAATAGTAATGTCTTTATATTGTTAATTAAATGTTTTTTTTCTGTTGTCCAGGTGTACCTGTATCTCCGCTCAATCTGCGAAACTCAGGTATTCTGTTTCCTCTGTTTGGGGCCAGGTAGTATGTGTCTCCTACATTCACGCCCAAACCAAATCCCAACACAAAGAAATGAAAGTTAAGTTTCATGTAATTTTAATGTATTTTAGTTCAGTTGTATGTTCAGTCTTTGAAGACTATAAAATACAAGAAATGGATGGCTGCCCTCTTTTAATGTGAATCAGCGTGTGAATGTTTTTTGTTTAAAAAAATTTTCTGTAAAGTTTTTTTTTTTATCATTTTCTCAGAAGCCATCAAGGTGTTTGATGTGTTGAATGGTTTAATTTCCTTGTATATGTTTATATTGCTGTTCTGGACAGGGTTAAAACATTTCAAAATACTGTTATAATGGACATTGAAACATGTAAATCAATGACAATTTTATTTTAGAAAATAAAATCTTATTTGATAGAATATTTAGCATGTAATTCTTTAGTAGTGGGGTTTAGTAGTCGATGTTTCTTTCCACTTTTTCCTTCCTTGCTTCAGAGGATCTAATGTCTGACATAAATATGCAGTTACCAGTTTTATAACACAGTGCTCCTGGCCTCTTCTCACCCTGTCAAGTTTCTGATCCACCACATAGTCACTCATTTCTGTTTAGCTGTAAATGAAGATGCATTGAAAACATGCTCTACAGCTACAACAGGAACTGTCAGAAGGCAAATTCTGTTCTGTACTATCAATGGTGTAAGCTGAAGTCTAGGCTGAAGTCTACAAAATAGACTTCAAGAGTATTTCGTATTGTTTTAGCCACATTAGCAGGCTACCACCAGGGTGGCTATATAGGTCTCACATTGGTAAATTCCTGACTTCCTGTAGTGCTACCATGAGCTTGACATATTTGACTCTTGAGTGAAATGTCTGAAGTATTGGATGGCTTGCCATAATATTTGTTAAAGACATCCATGTTATATTTTACAGTTCATAGTACCTTTTTTCTCTTCTAGAACATTGCACTCCCAGAATGCAGGGTTTGTTGTGGTTCCTAGATTCTCCAAAAGTTAAATGGAAGCCAGAGCCTTCAGCTATCTAGTTCCTCTCATGTGGAATCAGGTCCCAGTTTGGATTAATTGAACAGCAGACTTTAGGACTTCCCTTTTTGATAAATCTTTATAGGTATGGCTAACCTGGGTGAGCCCTGAACATCATCAAAATGAACATGTCTTGCTCCAGAGCTGTAGAGTCTGGATCTGTGGTTCCAAGCCACCTACTCCCCCCCCCATGTTCCTGCTCAACACCTGCTGCTACAATTGTTATTAGTCCTATTATTATTATTATTATTATCATTAATATCATTAGTATACTGAACAAAATTATAACGCAGCACTTTTGTTTTTGCCCCAATAAGCTGAACTCAAAGATCAAAGACTTTCTCTATGTACACAAAAGGCCTATTTCTCTCAAATATTGTTCACAATCTGTGAAAATCTGTTAAAGTGAGTAATTCTCCTTTGCCGAGATAATCCATCTACAGCACAATGCCACAATGCAAGTTTTGAGGGAGCGCGCAATTGGCATGCTGACTGCAGAAATGTCCACCAGAGCTGTTGCTCGTGAATTGAATGTTCATTTCTCTACCATAAGCTGTCTCCTAAGGTGTTTCAGAGAATTTGACATTACATCCAACCAGCCTCATAAGCACAGACCATGTGTAACCACACGAGCCCAGGACCTTCACATCCAACATGTTCAACCTCCAAGATCGTCTGAGACCAGCCACCCGGACAGCTGCTGCAGCAATCAGTTTGCATAAGCAAAGAATTTCTGCACAAACTGTCAGGAACCATCTCAGGGAAGCTCATCTGCATGCTCATCGTCCTTATCGGGGTCTCTACCTGCCTGCAGTTTGTCGTCATAACTGACTTAAGTGGGCAAATGCTCACATTCAATGGTGTCTGGCACTGTGGAGAGATGTTCTCTTCATGGATGAGTCCCGGTTTTCATTGTACAGGGCAGATGGCAGACAGCGACACCAGATACTGACTGGTTTCCGGACCCCCCCAATACAGTGAAACTGCACATTTTCGAGTGGCCTTTTATTGTGGCCAGCCGAAGGCACACCTGTGGAATACCCATGCTGTCTGATCAGCATCTTCATCATAACACCTGTGAGGTGGATGGATTATCTCGGCAAAGGAGAAGATCTTTGAGTTCAGGTCATGATGAATTGCAGAAAAAATTAAGTGATGGATTTATAATTTTGTTAGTATAGTATTATTTATTTTCATCGATATCTGTAACACTACCACCATAATTGTTTTACATCTCTATGTGGATATTGCACTGGACTAAAGCGTTCCCTCTCTTTTTCTCTCTCGCAAAGTGCTAGCTCATGGTGGGAATTGTTGGGTAAATAATATTGCATGGTCTTGAGCTGCTGAATTGGCACTATAAATAAAATGGAATGTCCCCCTCAGGATGATAGCAATTACTTTGGTGCTAATTAGCAAAAGTTAACATGCTAACCTGCTGTACAAAGATGGTGAATATGGTACCCATATCGGCCCAACTTCAGAATGTTAGTTTTGTCATTGTTGAACATGTCAGGCGCAGGCCACTCAGCCTTGCTGACAATTTTCCCCAGTGGCTACTCGGAATAATCCACCAAAAAAAATCCACTGCAGCCCAAAAGGAGTCTACACAACACAAAAAGACCTATAGACCACTTTTATAAAAGAAAATAACTTTAATAGGACGTCTTTACAAGGTAAATTACCCTTTGTACTTGGAAATTTTAATCCATTAAGGTTTTATGTATGTAGAACTGTACCAGAGCCCACTGTAAAGTCTATGGTCCGAGGAGCAACCATTTTCATTTGCGCCATTTTCGAGTCCTGTATCCAGGTCCTGTATTATATCCATTGTTAGCAGTATGTAGACATTAGCATGTAGCACAAAGCACGCTGTAACTTGGTCAGAGCTAACATCACTGTAGACTTAATCTTGCTTCCCTGGTGAATCCTACAATGTAGAACAAGTTGTGACTTAATTTAAGAATGCACCAATCACTTCTTTGATTTCAGCGTTGGTCCAGTAATTCTGCAGCTGTAGTGGCTTTCCTCTTTCTCAGCTCTACTTAGCTCATCAGCACAATGTCAATGTGACCTTCAGGAGGGAATTAATCCATAACTGCCCCATTCTGCACAGTCATTCAGACTACTTTTGTTAATACAAATCTGCTTTTCTGCATTTGACTTGTGTGACTCAGCTCCTCCAGTGAGTCTGCACGTGAACAACTGCATCTTAAAACTGTGTCTTGGAGAGAATATGAATGACCATAGAGACGAGATCAGCTCACAGGAATGATGAATAAAACAAAACGCCAATGAGACCATTCCTAAAGTCAATGACGCTCATTGCCGCGAGTCAAGGCAATAAGCAGAGCTAACAGTTGCACAGTGGAGCTAAAATGTATTTATGTCATTTAGCAGAGCCGCCCACACAACCCAACATAGATTCAAAGCCTCTCCACAATACCAATCCCACAATACTTTCTTCAATTCATTTTCCAGTAATCTAATGTAGGTATCCTTCTGATTGAATGGAGGGGCTACAACTTGAAACTAGAGCTCAGTTACCAAAATGTTCTCAGACTTACGAAGGTTAAAGCAGAATGTGGATTCTTGTATCCTGTTGGGCTGCCTGACCTTTCCTGGCTCAACCAATTAGCTTTCTAAAAGGCCCCTGATGAGAATCGCTCTTCGTCTCACTGTAACACAACAATGCAATGAAGAGCATTAACCTACATACTCTATATACACACACACACACACACACACACACACACACAATAACATCATGTAACCTACATTTGCATACATAACAAATAGTGTATGTATGAAAATACAAACCTTGTAACAAACCTTATCTCATGCATTTGCATGCACACAAACGGTATACATTTTTTGTAAGTCAAGTAGGCCTACATGACAATCCAAACATAGACGCATAGTAATGAAACAATGACCATGTCCTGATTTTCGAGCAGACATACAATGGCGATGCTTTATGATCACACACAGCACTCATTTCTCAACACCAACACACAACAACAAAAAGCTTTTACAAATATACACACACATCGCAAGGCATTGTGTGATTCAGGCTTCATTAGTGTGTGTGTGTGTGTGTGTAGAGGAGGGTGAGGGTTGGTATGGCAGACGCACAGTAAACCTTATTAAGATGGAGAGTAATGTGGTTGCAGCTGAATTAGCAGCCAACAGCAGCAGAGCATCAGTGTGCTGAATGAACCTTGAAGATCAGATGGCTTTGATTTACAGTCGAGATTCTAAACCAAACAAGAAGGCTGCTTTTGCTTCACAGGGGTTGGTTTGCTGATTAGCTGAGTATGAGATGATGGGTACTATTGAACAGCTGGTTGTTTGTCTCCAGTTTTTTACATTTAGAATACGTCATCCGAGTAGAAACTGTCATAATCTAATTACAAAATCAACATGGATCACTGATAGTGTGATGAGCTCACAGTCAAACAGAAATGAACGGTGTCTACTCACTATTGTTGAGAGTCAGGTCTTGACTGTACAAGACAAAGAACATAAATGTGGACATTAGAGGGCAGTAGTGGTAGGTAAAGTACATTTACTTGAGTACTGAACCTAAGTGCAATTTCAATGTACTGTACTTGAGTACTTCTCCACTGTTTTTACAGACAGATTAAAATTTTAGGGGGAAAAAACTGAAAATCTAATGCATTTAATTGATAAAGATTAAACTAGTGGTTCCCAACCTTTTTGACCTCTTAGAAAAAAGTGTTGGACAAATCCTACGAATCCATTGGGAAGATCATGTGAGTGCCGAATGCGGGCATGAAGCCACTGAGCACTGAAATGGAAGATGATCAAGCACATACTTTCAATGTGAATACTTCGACTGGATTGAGACAACTAGAACAACAGGGCGATGACATGGGCACCAGAAGAGAGATGGAGGAGATAAGGACCAAAATCCACATAGCTTCAATTAAATAACAGTTTGAGACTCAAAACACATTTATGTAGCAGAATTGTGTTTTTTCTTCTTTCCTGCCCCATGAATGATGTCAGAATGATGTGGAGGGATCCAACCCCTAGACTGGGAACCACCAGGCTAAACTAATTAAATGTATAAAGTTAGGTTGTTTAGTCCAGTGGTTAAAACTAGCTCCACCTCAACCAAATGCAAATGCCACTTACATTTATACATTAGTAATAACATTTGTGATTTATAATCATGTCTCATTCAAGGGCCATTTACACATGCTCATGATACATTTGTGCATTTACGTGGGTACAGTAGGATTTTGAACTTTTACTTGTAACGTAGCAGTTGTGATATCGATACTTCTTTCACAACTGCCAGACTGTGTATTTTATTACCTGAATGGTAGTAATATTGTGCTTTAGTAAAAAGCCACCCAAGTCTTAATGGAAATGTGATTATAATCAGATTCTCATTGTTGGTACTGTAGTGGACTAGTAATAGTGAGTTTTTTCCTTTCCACACTTATTAGAGAAATAAAAAAAACTGGAGGTAGGGCAGAATATTTGATACTGAGCTTAAAATGTGTTAAAACAGATACTGTTATTGACATTGTCCTCAGTGTCAGTTGTCCTGATACAATGTGTACAATGGGTTGCCAAATCAGAGGAATACAAAGGGAAAATCACATCTCAGATTGCTAGCATTTTCTCTACTATCTTGTCTCTTCTTTGTTTAACAGCTTTTTCAGTTAGGGATTTCTACAGTGTATGTTTATACTGTATTTGTCTGTCTGTGGTGGATTTTCACACTGCTTAGTGGATCAGCTTTTTGACCAGAATGTTTAGAAATGATTAGCTGCATAATCTGGCCTTCCTCTTCCCTTCCAACCATCCTTCCTACATTGCTCATTTTATTGTCTTCCCCACAGCAAGCATTTTATTTGCTGTGGTCTGGGATTTTGGAAGTTACTTACTAGGTGTTTACGGTTGTGAACTATCCATTGCCGTGTGCTTCTGCTGTATGTTAATGTGTGGGAGTGTCCATGTGTGTCACACTCATGCACGGAGAGATCATTTCCAGAAGAGAGGCTTCTTTATTTTTATCCCTGTGTCAAAATCCTTATCTGCTGTATTAATTTGAAGACAATTCGAGGAACAGTTGAGAGAGCCTTCATTTTCCTGCTAATCCCTTAGGCCTCTAGTTCTGCTACTTCTACACACACACACACACACACACACACATACATCAGCAGAAGCAGCCCTCATAATTACGCTTTTACACTCTGCATTTATATGTCATGCTTGTTAACAGTTTCCTTTTTCTTCCTACCAACTCCAAACAGTACTTTAATAATCACTGCATGAACAAGAATGTGCCTTGTTGGTTTGTGTGTTGTAAATCAAAAGACTAGTCTAAAAAGGCCATATTTGAAATAATTACTTTAAAGAGAATGTGGGAAATGTGCTCACTAGTTTTCTTTGAAAATATCAGTATCACTGTCATCACAGCTAGACTGGCTCTGTCCAAAGTTTAAAAATACGCCTACCAACACCTATACAATTCACTTATGAAATGTTACATCTTGTCTGTTGAATATATACACAAAAAAAGGTGAGCATTTAATTCCGCATTAAACTACCACTTGAAGTTTTTATGCTTTTTAAATGAAGATACATGCGGAAAATAATACAATTTAGATGTATTGATACTAGGCAGATTTTTCTACTTTGGACAGAGTCAGTGTAGCTGTTTTTGTCAAGAGATCATCACTGATCCAAATGACAATTTTGTCAACGTGTAAGCTAGCCAGTACTGTTGATATTGAATAGACACGTCTGGTTAGCTAATAAAGTGGAACATTAGTGACTATAGAAGTCATTACTTATTATTTTATTATTTTATTTTTTGAGTCTTACGTTCTTACTTTTTCTATCACCTGTCGTGAGGACCCTGCCCTTATGATTACTAGCCCTGCCTCCTGTCGGTCTTTAAAGCTCTGAATTAATGGAGGCCTTGCAGAGACCCTGGGGGGCAGAGGGGAGCTGTCTGTTGGAAGGTTGGAAGGACAGGGGCAAAGAAGCACTGGTGTTGGAATGTCCTCGATAGTCCCCCTCATGACTGCACATTGTTGGTAAATGTTTTGTTGTGAATGCACTGTAGCCTTCCTTCCTTACAGCAATCTGGTTTTCAGAAAGATCAGTGTCTGTAACTACTGTGTTTATCCTCTATAATAGTGAGTTAAACTCAAGAGCAAAACAACAATTCAGAATGGGACCATTTACATTTTTCTATTGTAGTTATTTTGAGTAAGATTTTTTTCTCAGAAAAGTCTATGTCACAAAACTCAAAATACATTCATATGAAAGCCACTTCCAGTGAAATCTCATGTGAGGCGAGTTGTGGCAGGAAAATGTCAGTGGAAATGTGAGACTGAGTTTGTTGTCACAAACTCCTCTCCCTCGTTTCCACTGGCCTCTCACAAGATTTCAGTGACAAGTGTCCTTGAGCGAGACTTCAGTTTCTAGTTAAAAACAAAAGTTGTCACTGGGAGTCACTCGTAACAATCCTTTCCATGATGTTGTCAGACTCCTCGTACAACAGTCTGAGCCTGTAATTGTCAAAACGAACCACTTTCTGTGGACGTCATTTTGAGAGGCACATTGCCCCAAAGAATATGTTGCAGCCACTGCAGCTGATTTGTGGCTGCCGGCTGAAGCAAAACGCTTTGTACACACAAGTCATTTCAACACAGAAATATGTGAAAATAGGGTCCTGGTTTAAAAATATTAAAATTATCTTTGACTTACATATACAGTCTTTTTCATGGAATTGTTTACATTGTTTAAATTCAGTTTAGCATTGCAGTTTATTGTGTCCATCTTCTGTATATCTGAGGGGATTGACATACAAAAAAACCCCACCACTTCCATCTGCAGTCATTCTGAACTGCTTAGAGATGCAGTGTAAAAAGAACCTTTACAATACATTGGCAAAAATTACAGCAAATTTCCAAGCAGCTTAATTATCCCTGTATTCAGCATGGTGGAAGTATACAAGGGTAGTTGTTGAAATTTAAATATTATCAAGTGTAAGTCCTTCTACACACCTACTGTCCAAATTCAAGTCAGCACAGGTTCCTCAGGCCACCTGCTACAGTTCCTGCTGTTCTCCGCATGCTGTTCTCCACTTGGATGCAGATGTGATCACTATAGTTTGCCAGCAGCATCCAGCTGCAGCTGAGCTCAAGGCTCGGTTAATATGCGATGGCACACACTGACAGTTCCATTAAACCATATTTATGGCAGCCACAAGTAATCGATATGCAGATACGCCAGGCTGTCCGCATTCGCACAATTGTCTTTGGTCCATCAGTGCAATGCATCAAACTGCCATGCTCAGTGACAACAGAGACAATATACACCATCACTGGGTATTGTTTGTCCCCATAGACTCCTCTCTCTGTCTTTTATCCTGTCATTCCTCCTCCATTTTTCCTCATACCTCTGTCTCTTTTGCTATCCTTCTCTATTTGAAGAAATACTTTAATGTGTACTGAAGATCTTTATTTCTATAAAAGCTTATACACTACATCCATTAAACAAGCATGGTAGAAAGATATACTCTATGCATGTTTATATAAGGAGTGTGCCCTTCAATAAGTACTGTGAATATATAGTTGAGCCCTCTCTGCTCACTCCATTGCCCATCCCTTTGGTGCATTAGACAGGGTTTGTACAACAAAAGACACTCAGCTATACAACATATCTGGGATGAGCAGGCTTAGACCCATTCATATAGAAAACGTCACAAACCAGCAGTGTGTTCTGCCTTACACAGCCGAGCAGTCTGAGCAGCAGTCACAGCAATCCCCTCAGTTTAGACAGTTAATACATAAAACTACAGTCTGTAGCTTTTGCATCAAAGACAGTTCCATTGCGAGGTATACATCACTATTCAACATGACAGCTGCATAGAGTTAAAAAAAATGCAAAGGAAAAGGGGTTAAGAGTGACAGAACATGGATGTTGGATGAATCTGTAAAACCTTGGATTACATTCAATGACAACCTTTTTTAATGGTCAGTTGTCAATTTCTAAAATATCCACACATGGTTACTACAGTATGGTGAAGGTTGGGAAAAAATTTTGATCACGGAAAATATACACAATGGGTAAGGTTAGACAACTAAAACACTTCACTGTAATTGGGTAAGGCTTGGCCAGCAATACGTACTAGTCAAATAAATATGAGCAAACAGAGGAAAATATTGTAAAACTAGATGAAAAACTGAACTCTATTCAGGCTAAAAACAGGTAGTCAAGAGAGAAATAAACCACGATAACACTTGGCCAACAAAATGTAATTGAAGTTAGGAAAGGTGTTGGTTTTAGGTTTTTATTTTAAAGTCAACACTAATTGCTGATATGTGATGGGCCAAAAACTCTTTCCTTCTGCATGACCTTCTGTCTTTCAGCCCATTTATGACACTATTTTGTGCTTTGCCATGAAAAGTTGTCATTGATGCATACATTGTGCCAGACTGGAGAAGAGGGAGCTGACCCTGAAGGCAGAGCTTTTGATTTATCAGTCCACACTCACCACACTCACTTATTTTCATGAACTTTTGGTGAAAGAGTTTGATTACCTATACAAGCCAGCTAAAATTAGTTCAAGCAGGGTGTATGTCTTGTCTAACCCTTCGAAACACAAGGGAAAAGTCCTCCCTGAAAAAGTGCCCTGTATCCCTGCGACTTCCTGACTGTGCTAGATTGCCGGTGGCTGATGGTGTAGAATATACTCTGTTCATTTATTTTGATTTGATTTTAGTTGCATATCTGCACTTGAGTTAGCATAGATAGATATTGATGTTAACTGGCTGTGTGTAATCGATCTTAAACAGATGTTGTCTGTCTTCAGTTAAGTGATGAAACTTTGTATTTAGAGAAAGAAGCACTGAATGAAGCGTAGATAGACCAGCAGGTCACCTGATGAATGGCTTCACTTACAGCCAGCAGCATAATGCTTAGTCATGATCAATCACCACCCACATGCCTTGACTCCTCTTTCCTCTTCTTTTCGCCTTCTCTCGTCTTCTATTTAACCTTATGCTCTCCTCTTTCCTCCTCTCTCCTTCCCATCTTTCCACTGCAGTCCTCTGCTCATCTCCTGCTTTCCTACTCTACAATCTTCTGCAATCTATTTTCCTCTTCTCTTGCCCCGTAGTTTCTCACCTTCTTTTCTTCTCCCCTCATATTTTCTCTTCCTTTCCTCTCTCCTTTTCATCTCTTCTCCGCTGACTTGCCAACTTTGCAGGGCCTGATGAAATTGAAATGTCAACAGTAATAATTGTGTTTATTAAGTTATGTTTTAAAGTGATATTGACCAGCTGAAAAAAAGTTCTGTATATTGTACAACATGATAACAAGAAATCCCTTTGGAACATAACGTCAGCACTAATCTCATCCACATAAATAACAAATGTGCTTTTATTCCTATTAATTTTGATTCCCATCCTATAGTGAAATGGTACACAAAGCAAAGTGAAAGTGTATGATAATTCCAATTACTTATTACCTTAAGTTTCTATGGTATAAATTCCACTTAAAGTGTGACAAATCATTTTTTTATGTTGAATAGGAAGACCAAGCTTAAATCAAGCCTAATGTAGAAAACACATACTAACTGTTCATTACGTTATTTTAGCCTTTTATACTAAGGCAGCAATTTCGATATGATTGTCAGGAAATTGCCAGCTATGCGATTTTTTTGACTTGCTGGCATACATGACTTCAACAGTAGAGAAAGATTGGGGTGGTGATGGTGCAGTGGATAAGACACACCTTTGGGAGACCAACTGTGACACATCCACCAATGTGTCCATGAGCAAGACACTTAATTCCTAGTTCCTAGTTTTTGGACGAAAAGATTTGACATACAAACTGATCTCTATTCACATTAGTGTCAGTACACTAAAATACCAGGGATAGGCAAGTTCAGATAAGCATCAAGTCAGAGCTGCCTCCCAGCACAGGAAATAGCATTAGCTTTGTTGACACACACACACACTAACCTCTTCCTCCCCAGGTTTCCATAGAGATACTACTCACTCTTTACATGCTCCCAAGCAGCTAACCTTGTGAAGGCTAGTGTGTGTGCATACATGTGTGTATGTGCTTACATCAATTGTACATGTGGACATGTCAAGTCCATACAGAACCAGATGTGCAACTTTATTAGATTTTATAGAGGCTCCACCTTGAGGGCCGGTACTCACTGGATGGTGCACTGGTGTCAGTACTGCACTTCCCACAACCCACCTGTTCTTCTTCCGTCTCCTTATTGAATTTGACTCTGGCTCGAGCTCATCACCTGTAATGGATAGCTTGTCTGGCAAGACCGATCGAACAATTACAACATGCCGATGTTTAGTAAAATAAATGGTTAAAACCAGTCTCATCAATTCTCATCACAAACAATTAGCCGATAAGTTGTTGCAGCAGCGTTAATCACCATACCAAACCACCACTTGAACTTTTCCCAACTTATATCACTTTTTCCAAGTGTAACACAATGTATTCTTGTATTTGCTGGAACATTAAAGTTATTTTTAAAATCACTGTCTGGATACTGATCTCTGCCCGATGAATCTGTGATCCAATAACTTGAACATAAGTCACTGCCAGTCATGTGAGCTGTTTAGTTATAGTTATATTATAGTTATCACTGTGATGTAAGTGTTCATTTCTGTGATTATTCTTTAATTAGTTTTTTGATACTATAAAAAGGGTTTTCATGTCATTGACAGTTGAGCCAAGCTCGTAACTGAGTCAGCCAGGTTTATGGGCATGGCCTTGATTCCCCAGCTCCAACACCGTTCACTATTGCACAGATTCTGGCTCTGACGTCACAAAGCACAAGATGGCTGCGCCAAAGTGGGAGGAAGTGGAGACATGTCACTCATCTTTATGACAGTCCATGGATTAAACACACAAGATATAACAGTTTAATTTGTGAGGTTTAAAGATGCTGGTGGATGGATCTTTTTATTTTTTGGGTATAACCAGGCTAGCTGGTTCCCCATTTCCAGTCTTGATGCTATGCTAAGCTAAGCTAGCTGTCACTATCATATTTAGTGTACAGAAATTTCTTCTCTCTTAGCAAGAAAGCAAATAATTGTAATTTCACAAAATGTCAGAAAATTCCTTGAAATACTATATAAAATGTAATTCAGCCTTTCAGACTAGGAGAAAACAAATCTCTAGTGGCACCTTACAATAATCAAATGCAACAGATCATCAAGTTTGGGTTCCACTGCAGCTTAAACTTATTATATATGTATTTTTAAAAACTCTTTTTTATTCTGGGATAAATAAAAAACTCCATTCTGCTTACCATTGTGTGAGTGGCTGGGGATGAGTGTCTTGCTCAATGGGAGACAGAGAACCCGTTCAAAGACAGATCATGCAAATGTGTTGTGTTCACTTTTCTTGCACTATGCATCCAGCTGCTTTAACATTTGTGCCAGTGACTAATTTTGAAGATAAGAAGGGCTTCTATTTCTCATTGAACCAATCTGTGTCTGTATTTTGGGCAGCTAAGGGTAAAATCACTTTCTGCAGCAGTGAAGGCAGTTTTCTAGCTCATTGAACACAGATGAAGTATGGCACTCAGCACTCGCTGCAGCTTTATCTCTGCTGCATAACTGTGAACTACTGTGAACAGACGTTGCTGTTTCAGGGAAAGTTTTCTCTCCTTCTTTTTTAACTGTGTTGCAAAATTTGCTCTTTAGCTTCAGGGGCGTGGGTGTGTCTCATAGGATAATGGTCAGATGGCTGTGGCTGTGAAAGTAAGGTGGCCAAAGAGCAAGAAGTCCTGGCAACAAGCAAGAAGGAAAAGATGAGACATAAGTAAAAATGACAGCTCATTAAGTTGATTGGCAGTTGTTGGGGCAGAAATCAGAGGGGCAAGAGAAATACACATTTTGTCAATGTCAAATCAGAATGCAAAATAAGAATACGCTTTGCTTTCATTTCCTTTTTCTATATTGATTAAAACTGTCTCAAATGTCTTGTGTTTCTTAGAGTAGGTTTAAGGCTTGTTAAGGTTTATTCTGCACTGTCCTGTTACTGCAGCTCAACCTCATGAAGTGAAGTATATATGCTGTTGTCTTTCAGCATCTGAAAAAAAAAATTAATCATCATCACTTAATCAATAGTAACACATTTTATATTAATAAGATGTTTTGAGTGTGAAATTCCTTTGCCTTAAATTGCCTTAATGAGGTAAAAGATCAAATTATTAGCATGCATGTAAATGAACTCACTGGAATACTTGCTGTGCATTGACTTTTGCAGAGAAACTGCACACTGTTTTACTTATTAGCCAAAAGTTTCAAGAGACATCAGAAAGCTCAGTTGGCGCAGAATTTCTAATTAAGAAAAAGAAGCACGTTTCAGCCCATCAGGTCATCTTTAGTTTAGAGATTCATGAAAGTAGAATCACTTTAATTACTCTTCTTTTGAGCATTTCTTTTGCAACATTCTTACTACCGCTCTCTTATCTCTCTCACCCTGAGTGATAAAAGCTTTTTAAATACTACAGCACATGGTGTTGTGTGTACAACAAACCAGATTCCCTGACTTCCACCACCCTCATCTATCCTCCCAACTGTAGTTCAGTAGTATGAATCTGTTGGTGTTTTGTAGTGCGGCACAGCCCTGTTTGGTCAGGCAGGCCTTCTGTCGATATTTGTGTTGATTTGGTTGCAACAGTAAGTAGATTAGGGGACCAGTGATTGAGGGCAAATCAATTACTGGAGCTCAGTGGTCTGTGTTTGGGGGGGTTTACCGTAGCATTTATTTGCTGTGTGCAGAGCACAACTACATTATCCAGCCTATTTTTCTAATGGGAACATCCTGAGCAAACCATCACTACATTATTCAGGTTATAATCTTTATAGGAACTTCTGTGTGTAGGGATCAATAGTAATTTCATAATAATATCTTATTACCTAATCATCAATGATCAATCATCAAGATTAAGGAAACTCACATCATACAGATCATGCAAAGGTGTTGTGTTCACACATCATTTTCTATCATGGTGTAACTATGTTACTTGTCTTTAATATTTGGGTACTGTATTGTAAATATTATATATTTTATCATTAAATAGTATTTCTGTAACACTGTTAGCAACTACTGTATGTGCCTATAGTACAATTGTGTGTTTACAGTGAAATTATTGTAGCCTACTATATTATAGTACTGTATTGTGCGATGTTTATCCTCTTTTCTGGAAGCTAGTACGCAATAGGGAATTACTAGGGATCATACAGTACTTGATGATTTGGTAGTCTAATTGTGGCTTACAGTATCAGTGACAATTGCAACATTCTGCAGCATCTACAGTGAAGTGGAACTAAAGTGGCAAAGTGTGTAGACACCTTACTACTATTATGATCTCTTAGTATTTTTTTCTTTTAATCTTATATTGTGTTAGATAACGAACGTACATGTCCAGAAATATTTGGATAGTCCATCCATCCATCGTCAACCGCTTTTCCTGCGTACTGGGGTCGCGGGGGGGGTGGGGGTGGGGGGGCTGGAGCCTATCCCAGCTGACATTGGGCGAAAGGCGGGGTACACCCTGGACAGGATATTTGGATAGTATACCTCTGAAATGTAGGTTCTTTGCCAGGGGGGTACTGTGATACGGGGCGGCTCCTCTCCTCCCACCGCCTCCTTCCAGTCCGCCCAACAGCGGACTCATTTGTCGTCCTCGTCCCTCACTTGTTGTTTCCGTTTGAATTTGTACGGTTCAGGCTCCCTGTTGGTTGTGTACCCTGTTGGAGTCCTGAGAAGACCACTACTGTGTGTGAAGGTTAAGGCTTTTTTACATCTTACATGTGCGTAAAAAGCGCTTATCCTGAAGCGTTGCTCTCGTCCTTACCTGTTTGTTTGCTCCGGTTGCGTGCCGTGACTATGCCCCGTTTTTGGGTGCCTACCCGCCGTGGCTGCTGTAGCTCTGACCTCTAGTCTGCTGGTCCAACAGCTGCGATTTTTTCTTGGCGGCGTTGTGCGCTCTGGACTCCGGCTCATCCTTGCAGAAGTTCCGCCGCAGTCCAATGCACAGTGCTTCTCTGCTCTCCTCCTGCTGCGATAAGGATGCTTTTCGTGGTCAAACTCCACAGGATTAGCTTTAGTTGAACAAACGGACCATGTAACGAGATCAGGTATGTACAATGATGAATGTTTTTTTTATATCTGAGTAAAAGGTTTTTTAAATGCCCCAGGCTCTGAATTCAAATGTCAGAGGTGGCAAATACATCTTTGACTCGGACCCTTAATGTGAAAGAGCCCCCTCCCCCCCTTCAGTTGCAATGGGGAAAATGTTCACATTGCCTAGCACAGAGATTTGTGACTTAAATGCAATTCCACTTTAAATTCTGTGTGAAATGTGCATTTAAGGCTGCCAGAGGAGAGGAAGTGACAGTAGAGCGCTCAGCAGGAGCTGGTGTCTTGAGGTTTTGCCATTTTGCTGCTGCTGTGATCTTTCACACTGGTTCAGTCTGGTCTGAGTGGCCTGCTGCTGCTGGCATTTGGTTAAAAAGACTGCATCATTTCTAACTGAAAAGATGAAGTAAGGCAATGACTGCCAGGGCGAGTGGTTGAATGCCCACAATGGTCACCTGTATTTAAATTACATTCAATCATGATGCATTTTGGACAGAAAGAGGGCGCAAGTGAAGATCATGAGTTTCTGTGGATTGAGCAAAGCACTCACACTGCTGGGGTTAGAGGGGTTCCCTGCTCCTGTTAAAAATGGTTCATTTCTAAAAGTGCGTCATTTTGTTTTACACTGAATATGCTACCTCTAGATAATGTGACAATGTTTGATGGATGATTGCTTATTTAAGATGCTAAAAACGAGGAAGTCATTGTTAATGGGAACATAGTAACCAAACTCAGCTATAAAACTTGAAAGACTATATAAAATGTAATGCAGCCTTTCAGACTAGGAGAAAACACATCTCTAGTGGCACCTTCCAATAATCATATGAAACAAATCATCAAGCTGTACACCAAAATTGTGTTCTTCCATGCATGCTGCCAGAATAATTTTTTTTTTTTTAATGCCAAGTTTTATTTTCCTATAAATGAGCAATTGTAATAACTGGATTAAACATTTTTAAAACCTCTCTGACTGCTTGCAATGGCCCATGCGCTTGAAATTGCATGTGGAAGTGTCACTGCCTCTGATTGTCTCTGTCTGAAACATATGTACATGTTCATATTCAACATAAACAAAACCTTCCAAGTTAAATATTCCTTTACTATGTGCACATGGCAGCCAAAGTACAGTATGTGCAGTGTATGTATCTCCCACATCAACAGCCAGCAGCAGGTGCTTGTGTTGCTCTGACCCATTTCTTACAGAGGAAGCTGGAAAATACAGCTTGACTAAATAACTGTTGAGCAGCCTCACTATATCCTCCTGTCTCCACCCCGCCCCAAACACACACACATGCACATGCACACTTCTTAATTCCTCCACCTCCAGTGGCTGTGACAACAGGAAGTGGACTGATTTCCCAGAGGAGTCTGCAGTCAGTGCTGTCACAGCTAACACAGCAGCAACAGACAAAATGTATTTAATACACAGGTTGCATAATTGTATGCTGTGCCAACAGTTCAAAACACTGAGGGAAATTACAACTAGCTGCCTGCTAGCAACATTTGGCCTGTAAGTGTTAAGTCGTTCTATATCAGCCTCTCTGGCTGGGAAACTAAATATTTGATCAACCTCATTTAATTTAGGAAACAGTTAGCCTAAGCTGCCTTATTAACCCAGACAGATCATCATCATATTGGCTTATCATTATCGCTGCTGGGAGACAATTACCATCACCAGTTTTGGTGATATGTGTGTTTTTGCTTAGAAATACTTGGTAATGAAACCTTTTCAAAACCTGTTGAACAATCTCACTGTTTGGTGTTTTCAACCATATGTAGCATTAAATACATCCCTGCCAGCATGCAGTTGTTTTATGTTATTGCATACATGCGAAAACTTGGCAATATGATAATGCTATTGCTCTGTGTGTCCTAATGCAGACACTGAGAACTGTCGCTTTATAAATGTCTGTATTTTAAAAGTTTTATAGTCTTTTCATGGATAAATGTTCTACTAACATTTTTAAGTATCTGAGTCATGGCCAGGCAACTAAAAATACATTAAAGAACATGAAATTGAAGAGAAAGGCATACTGGTCAAAATTAAGCCATCTAGTGAAGCACAAGTACAGTTTGTCTATATGTTATGTGTTTTAACAGCACATACTGTATATGTCCAAGACAAATTAACCTTTTTAAATAAATCAAAATAGAGAGACACTGTTACTAAAGCAAAGGCATGTGAGTCATAGATTTTGTCTCTTGCTTTCTGGAGGCAGTCTACTGTACTCAGCCTACCTTTGGTTGTAAAGTCATGGCTTGCTTCCTGCTTATACTCCACTCAATATGGAACATTTTCTGGGACAACATGCATGGGGGAGTGTTTTTAAGTTGTGGTAGTGGTGTGTGTGTGTGTGTGTGTGTGTGTGTGTGTGTGTGCGCGCGTGCGCATCTGTTGTGTTGGGGTTGGGGTGCTTGGATATAGTCTCAAACTACCCTGGGAAAGTGTTTCAGTGTTTCAGGAGTGCTATGTGAATTATTGAAAAGCCCACAAGGTTTTTCTGGCTGGTGGATCAGTATTTCTTGCCATACAGTTGCAAGATGAGTGTTCTGTAGTTACACTTTAAAGGTGAGACGAGCTGCGTCCAAACTGCACTGCAGCATTAGCAGGACAGGAGATGTAACTCCGGTATCCAGCATCAGTCACACTGGCTCTTCTTAAGGTCTACCATTACAAACCAGCTATAATTTTAGAATAGATTTGACTCTCCAAATGATGACTGGCTTCTGTCAAAAGTGTCTGAGAGAGAAAGATAGTTTATTAGCTAATTTTATCCATGGATGTGTTAAACAAGGAATGTGGAATGCATTTGTTCTAGTGAAAGTTGCCCAGTCAACACATACAAAACATCTCCCTCTTCCTAATCAGGTGCACATAAAAATTGAACATCAGTGGGGGGGTTTGTCTAAGCCTGGCAGGTATCCATATATGAATGACACCATAATAATACAATAATACAGCTCTTGAAACTTTAATGGACATTTAACTTAATGGTTAAAACTGTGTCACAGGACAGGTAGTACTGTATGGGAGAGCAGGGTGATTTGAGCCTGTGGGGAAGTTCAGCACCCTGTGTTTCTCAGCAAACATAGACAAAATTCGTTACATGACTACACATCATTTTACTCAACATGTGGTGGGGAGAGGCCCATGGAATAAATGATAATCCCATTTAAGATCAAGAAAATGGTGGAAAAAATCGTATACATGTGTTAATGCTTTAGGAAGTTACAATATGAGGCTATATTGTTAGCATGACATTACTCTTTTTTTGAAAATATTTTATTTGCATTTTCAAATTAAACAAACAAACAAACAAACAAACAGGGCTCAGATGTAGCTATTGCCAGTTGTTTACAGTCATATTCAATACAGCGGTAGGAGGAAAGGTTGTTAATACAAGAACACAATTAGTTACTGTAATTTAGCTTTTTCAAAATAAGCTAAAAACGGGTTCCAGGAACGTAAAAATGTGTCCATCTGACTAGTGCGGTGTTTCTCCATTTGTATTATGGATAGCATTTCAATTACTCATACCTGAAAGGAAGGAGGAGTGGGAGCATGACATTACTCTTAAACTGCTGGATGACCCAATTTTGTTTGTCATTTTAGCCAAAAAGATCTTGGGGAAGGTGAGCCAGCTATTTTCTATAATTTTACATTGTATTTTTATGCATCATTGAAATGATGACATTATGCATTTAGAAACCACCAGACCATAAACCATCATGTCATACTTCTATAAATGGAAGACAGACAGGCCTCAACTCCTCTTGTGGATTTGGACAGAGTAGTGGGAGACGTACAAAAATGGTAAGTCCATACATCAGGTTGATGGGACATGATGATAAACAGGATGACTTTAAAGCAATGCGTCAATATGAAACAACTAGGAGACAAAGCGCCAACGTTTCACTACTAAATGCATTTAAATGTTGGGAACTGGTGTTTGAGTTTGCATGATAAAATGGCATTGATGTCACCGATCCCCATGTGGCCCAACTTATCCTCTCCCTTTCTAACTTACCCATCATATGGGGTAAGTTGAGCCAAGAGTCCACTTTTTTTGGAAAGCCCTATTTTGAAAATAGTTTATTTTATATCTAAATTGATTATTCCCAAGGATGCACCACATGTGGTTATGCCTAAAGCAATTAATCAACAATACACGTTACTGACTACAACAGGTAACAACATAGGCATAGCCATTGCCTAAGAAAGGATACTGACCCAAGTATACCTCTGTGAGCTTGAATGATCTCCTGCAATGTTGCTGAAAAGACGCCTACCTGACCTGAAAAGTATTTGATTGCTTGCCCAGTTGTCATGGACTTCCAGGGAAAAGTAAAACTTTTTAAATTTACAATATTGTAGTTTGTTGTTATCAGTTAATAGTAGACAATGATGAAAACTTAAGGAGAGAAGAAGGGGGAGAGGTGGATGTTGTGGTTAGTATTATTTTATGATGGTATTAATGATTGACTCTCTTACTTCAAACCTACTATGTTTTTTGGCTGCAGTGTATTTACAATTTTTCAAAACAGCTAGATATACAGTATCCTTGCTTTTGTAGACCTTTAGATAATATTATTTAACAGGATTCTCCAGACAGCACCATGTTTAAATCTTTAAACAACCAACCAAAAATGCGTAATTTTGGTTGCTTAGTTGGCTGAGATCACAACTCGTGACTCTTGCTGTGGTGTAGTGGATGTGAACACAGCTCTAAAGTGCAGCCAGGCTGGGTGAGGTTGAGGCCAGTGAGAGGAAGGCTTGTTGGCAGACCCGGAGGCCTTTGGAACAGAAACACTGTTATCTGCTAACGTAGCTCTACTGCTGTTGGCTGCTGTATCTGTGGTGACTCATCAAACACACACACATACATACAGACATACAGACTTATAGAGATAACTCCAGACATAATCAGACTGACAAACACAAGAGCATACAAAATATTGACAAATGACTCTTTTACATTTACATATACTCACACACAGATATGCACCTTGACAAATAAACAGACAAATACAATCCTCTGAATGCTAAGACATGCATCGACATTGACAAACACACACACACCTTTTGGTACTGTAAGCCAGAGTAACATTTCCTCCAAATCAACAGTCACATAAAATTTTGTAAAATTACTCAACTTTCCCTGCAGTGGAGATTGATAATAAGATTATGTACAATAATAACATTTGGAAATGTGAAACAGATACAGCACTTTTTCCTTATTAAAGGAAAAAAATCCCCGTTTAGTCAAGATCCTTGACTCATGAGTAGGAAAGTGAACAAGGGTTATCAATTTTTACACCTGTCTACCCCCCCATCACCTTCACACCCTACTCTGACCTTCTATTTCAACTTTGCCTCGTGTTGCTTCCATTTTCTTGCTGAGAAAATACTCAATTTTCATGTAGAAACCTCATTATTTCTTTTACAACATCTTCTCAACTTTGTTGTATTCATTATTATCTGAAATGTTTAACTGATCCTGTAGCAGCCATACACAGGCATTGTTTGATGTTTAAATTATTACAACAAGCAGATGCAGTACAGTCCCTAGATCACCAACAAACATGGAGTGAATAGTGAGGTAGGAAAGGTTGAAGGTCACAGGGCCCAGATAATATCCCTGTGGCTTGAGTTAAATTTGGAAGAAATATTTGCTAAAATACGTATATATTCAGTCTGAATAAAACATCACACACAGATGAGATTTAACTTTAATCCTGCTGACATCAAGACTTTCAACTGGAAATAATGTTATTCAGATCGTTATATGATCATGTTCATTCAGTCCACTCTGCTGCTTCTCATATCTACCAGACACAATCATCTCTCTTTTATCTATTCCCTCTTGCTAACATTATGCTAAAGATTTAATCATTTTCCAAGCCGTGTCTCTATTTGTTGACTCAAACGAAAATGGCAGGTGGAAACTATAGCTGCATGTTTTCCAGCTGCTATGTTTGTATGGGTCAAAGAATGGAGACATGCCATGTAACAGGTTAGTAGTTTCCTCAGGAGAAACGTTTTGTGGCTGCATAATAGAATAGACTTTTATGATGGATATGTCTTCAAAAAAGATTTGTTAAATCACCTCCTGAGTTTTACTGATGTTAATTTTTTGACCAAATAGTGGGTTATCGAAATTCATCTAGAAAAGTCTCTTAATATGAAAGCAATAACAGCCTAACTAATGCAGAGAGATTCGAGGAGATCTGAGTTGTTGGTTGTCCTGGAAGCATTTCCCCTTCTGTGTCTGCCCGGCAGGATGACACAGTGGATTCAGTTACAGTCCTGTAAGCTGAAGGTCAGAGGTTCAGTTTTTTGCACAGCCATGTGTTGAAACGGCTTTGAGCAGCGTTCTGAAATTCACACCTTCTCATTCTTTATAACACCGGCAGCAAAGCATATGGTTTTTAGGACGGTTTATTTTTAATTTATCCATTTTGACAGTTGCAGGAAAGGCTTGGTAGACTTCGAAAGGTTGACGAAGACTTGACTGGTAGTGTGACGGCTTCACAGATTCTGTTGACAGACTGCTCAAGGTGAGCATGTTTTACATTTACAGCACAAGCTCACATTTGACATCGTTCAAGATAGGATTGGAAATGTATGGTGGAAGTACAGTAATGTTTGTTTGATCCCTAGACTTTAAAGACAGTGGAAGTTGTATTTAATTACAGTAACTACTATGTCTTTAGGTCACATATATTTTTAGAATGCTTAAAAGTTAACAACCATCAGTATAGTAAGAAAGAGCTGTGAAAATCCACTTCCCGTAGAATGTTAAATGTTGGTCACAGCAGTAACATGCATCAATTCACAGGCAAAGGGCTAAATCTAAGGTTGATATTTAATTCCTAGTGGGAACAAGGATATCAAGGATATCCACTGGTCCTTAGAGAGAGCTGACAACTAATTTAATCCCGAACCTGTGCTCCTGAGCAAGGCACCTCAGCAGCCCTGTATCCCGCTGGCCCTTTCATCTGTGGCTACTGTCCGTCACTTTATTAATAGTCACAGATAAAATGGCCATGTGAATGTATGCTAATGTAATATTCGTGGTACATTACTCCCTCAAAGATAGAAGCCGGACCATTTCATTTCCTTTTATGAGACTGCCGTGCTGACCAGCAGAATGGAGGTACAGTAATTACAGCTTCCCCGGCTGCCCGCTGCCCTGTTCTGGGTGTGTGTTCAGCGATGCTGCACTGCTGCCAATTGTGAAAGAGAAGCTGGCATATCGCAGGACAGCAGAGAAGGAGCTGAGCAGCTATAATGGCAACTCTGCAAACCTCATAAAGCAGGTGAGAAGCAGAGCTGTATGCATGTTTAACGTCAAGTCAAGTTCTTCACTGTGAATCTGTCTAAACTGGACATAAATTAGCCAGAAAATCAATTCAACCCTTCCAGTTTGAAGTGCGAGGAAATCAGTGGCTCAGTAGTTAGAACTGACCCTTCAGGAGGCAGTAGTTTGTTGGTACAGGTTTCTGAGGAATCTTAAATAATGTGGGTTTTTTTTGCTGCTCTCTCTAGTTAAAAGTTTTAAGCTGTTTTACCTCTGGTTGGTGTGGACAGAAATGTGCTCTCTTGTACCTGTAACCACACCAACAGTGGTGTCACTGAGTCCCAAAGGACACCTGTACATCACTGCATCAAGATGAGAAGCTACACTGAACAAAATTATAAACACATTTTTGTTTTTGCTCCCATTTATCATGAGCTGGACTCAAAGATCTAAGACTTTCTCTATGTACACAAAATGGCTGTTTCTCTCAAATATTGTTCACAAATCTTTTAAAATCTGTGTTAGTGAGCACTTCTCCTTTGCTGAGATAATCCATCCACCTTACAGGTGTGCCATATCAAGATGCTGAGACAGCATGGGTACTGCACAGGTGTGCCTTTGGCTGGCCACAATAAAAGGCCACTTTAAATGTGCAATTTTATTGTATTGGGGGGGATCCGGGGGAGTCCGGAAACCAGTCAGTATCTGATATGACCCCTGTTTGCCTGCCGCGGTGGAAAACATCTCCTTCGCAAAGAGTTCTTCAGGTTGTGGCTTGTGGAATGTTGGGCCACTCCTCTTCAATGGTTGCGCAAAGTTGCAGTCAGGTCGAGACCCCGATGAGGATAACGAGCATGCAGGTAAGCTTCCCTGAGACACTTCCTGACAGTTTGTGCAGAAATTCTTTAGATATGCAAACCGATTGTTGCAGCAGCTGTCCGGGTGGCTGGTCTCAGAGGATCTTGGAGGTGAAGATGTTGGATGTGGAGGTCCTGGGCTGGTGTGGTTACACTGGTGGTCTGCGGTTGTGAGACCGGTTGGATTTACTGCCAAATTCTTTGAAATGCCTTAAGAAACAGCTTATGATAGATATATGATCATTCAGTTCATGGGCAACAGCTTTGGTGGACATTCCTGTAGTCAGCATGGCAAATGCACACTTCCTCAAAACTTAAAAGACATCTGTTGCATTTTGCTGTGTGATGGAACTGCACATTTTCGAGTGCCATTCTGTCTGATCAGCATCTTGATCCATCCACACCTGTGAGGTGGATGGATTATCTCGGCAAAGGAGAAGTGCTCACTAAAACAGATTTTGACAGATTTGTGAACAAT
>JAPMOB010226237.1:0-11014 GCA_029875015.1 Lepomis gibbosus
TAGATTACCCCGTTACTGAAAAAATAACGCCGTTACGTAACGCCGTTCTTTTAAACGCCGTTATTCCAAACACTGCTTGTGACACGATGTGGTTTTTAAATTCTTTTTAGCTATTGGTGACCAAAATTAAACTAAACACAAGGTCTGAATTGCTTGCTGTTTCTGAATCTTTAAACCATCATGGCCTTCCATATTGGATGGAGTTGCTCCAAATCATTTGTGTCAAACTGCTGTGTCCAAGGTCAAGAATGAACCTTGAAACTCAATTTTTTATGATTTTGTGTGGTTTAGGGTGGCTTTGTATTTGGTGCATTGAATACCTAAAAATGAATTTAAAAAAAATCTTATTGATAAAGAATTACTATTCCTAAGTGACTCTTATTGTTTGCCTTAAGTAACATGTATTGCAAGCACTCTTACAAGGGGCGGTGTTGGGTGGAGCATCATATTAGTTTGTGTTTAGTTTGAAACTTTCAACAACTTCTTTTACAGTATACAGTTTGTCCACGAGGTCCTTGTTGGTCAGCTTCTTCTTATTCCTTTTTGTTGATAAAATTTGTGTTTGACATAATATTGCCATGATTTTCCAGACTATCCCTCTTTACATGGGATATTTGGCACACATTGCTTAAGAAAACTGTTGCTGATGAATGTTGCTAACTGGCAGGCTACCTATCATTCATTTTCATTTAACCTGTATTTATAGAATAATAATAGAATAATAGAATATGGTACAAGCTCAGTCAAAGCAGTTACAGGCAGGTAAATTATTATAGTAATGTTTGCTCTTGTGGCCAGATATCACCAGTATTGTCTAATTATTTTCTAAGCAAAAAGAACATGCTAACAGAATGATTTAAAAGATTCCCCAGTAACATAATAAATGCACACATTAAAAAAAAAATTACATTACTTTGTCAACATCTTGTTTGCTACATCACTAAGATTCCCAATTCGAGTTTCCATTTTTTTGATAAGCTGCTGTGGAATTTTATTCATTGTTTGCAAAAATAAATATGATATAAAATGGCAACACGTGTTGATCAATCTACATACAAACGCCTCTGTGTTACATTCTTGTAATAAAGACTCCTCTGTGTATATTTCTTGTAGCCTTAACTTTTCTTATTTACTATGAAGCAAAAAACAAATTAACAATTATTGTGTTTCATCATCGTCTTCAGACCTGTGCTTAAAGCTCCCTACAGGTAGCTTATTAAAGCAAAGGGTTAGCAGTCTGTGCAGGTGTTGCCCAGCAACCAGGTATTTCCATATCACTACGGCAACAATATTCTGGTGACTCCACAGGGCACCGCTGCTAATCAAAACAAATCAATCAACCAAAATGCCGCCCAGTATGTGTGTGTTCATGGACTGTTAATTTCTTTCACTGTGTGCCAAGTGTCTGAGAGAATTTAACACATGCATGTGGTTTCTATGGAGAAACAAGTTCACACTGCTCTTACTGAGTGATAAACTCTTGTCTCTGTAGGTGTGCGTCTATGAATTATGACACAGACCTTCCCCCCACGAGTATCGTCATTACTTTCCACAATGAGGCTCGCTCCACTCTGCTTCGCACCATTAAAAGGTAATGAGGTCGGACACAAAGAGCCTGATTAGACAGGAAGGGTGACTTTGGCTTTTGCTTTCAGATGTCCATCTCTCTCTTTTTCTCCCGCCCAGTGTCCTGATGCGAAGTCCTCCGTCTCTGATTCAAGAAATAATCTTGATAGATGATTTCAGCTCTGACCGTGAGTTTCTGCTTTTTAATTGCTGGTGAAAGTTCTTTTATTGTCAGCTCTTTGTTTTGGTTTTAAGGGCCACAAATTAACTTTTTAGGTTACTCACCTCTCTCATTGGTGTAATTTTCAGCCACAGCAGGCAGCTGTTTTTACTGATAAAACACAACCATACACCACCTGCTCAGCAGCAAACAACAAACTGACAAAGTCCGATACTAGCTGGTGAACGTAGTGGAGAATTTAGCAGAATGTTTCTGCTGCCATTGTGGCCCCAAAGTCAGTTATTGCAAGTTTAAGGTTAAAATTTTCTCTAGTTAGAAGACAATATATTGAATCAAATCAAATAAACAAATTTAGACTGTCTGTTTGTTTGGAGAAGGCTTTGAAAACCATAGCCAGACCTGTAAGTAGAGAGATACATTTTCAGAAAATACCACAGAATAGCTTATTTTATAATTTTACTGGACTTTTTTAAAGCTAGAATAGACTATTTTTTAAATCCTGGCTGCGGCACTGGGTGCCAGGTGTTAAGCTCTTCACATTCTGCCTGAAAATGTGTGATGCAAATGTCAAAGGAATATTCCTGCAATGTAGGTGAAATGTAGGTAGCGTGTTAATGTCAAGAGACAGGAGTGCCTTTGAAGATGTGTCACACTGGTGTCTGATATCACAGAAAAACAGAATTGGAGGTGATGATTTGCTCACTTGTTATGTATTTGATCAGTGACACTACTGACGGTTAAAAACTCATTAACAACACAGCTATAGCAGAAATGAGCTAGAGCTGCTATCACCATTGGAAACTGCTTGGTTTTTATGTTAATTCAATCATTAGTCTAATTGACCTTGACATTTAGGAAACAAATCATCTAATCATGCCATAAAGTGCGGGTTCTGTTTTTATGTAGCTGACCAGGACTGTAGAATTAGATGATAACCACGTTTTAGTAATTATTCCACTTTGTCAGCATTAAGCAGAAGAATTACATGACCTCTCACTGTCCACAGCGCTTTCAGTAATTACCACCACATGCATCTTCTGTCTGTGGGCGCAGCGACCTACATTCACTGTGTACTCAGGCACTGCACACATGCGCTCTGTGTGCACACACACACACATGGAGACACACTCAGAGGTGTTAAAGCTGGCCAGACATCTAAACAGTAGAGTCTCAGCAGAGGTAGCAATGGGAGCTCTATTAGCTTACTAATGCCCTGTTTATTCTCCCTCTGCTACAGCCAGTCTGCATGCACCCGCGTTGAACTGGCGGTACCATGAGGTCAGAGCGGAAACTGTCTCTTTCTTGTCCTCGAGCAAGACGTTTAACCTCCTCCCTGTCTTGGATTTACATTTTTAGCATTAATTATAATGTGAAACCATTACAGACACTTTGGTTCTGGTTTGCGGCTTTTAGTTTTGTCTCACTCTGACTGTGAACCAATAAGCCTCCAATTAAGCGACTGTTTTGTTTCCTCCAGCTCTTCCCTGTGGTCTCCATGTGTTGCCACTTTCTAATGCTGTGTTTTATTAAAGGCCTCAGTAATCCCTACTAAGAAAAGTAAAATAAAACTGCTGCTTAAGAGTGCGGTTTAAAGGCTGGAGGTTGTGCAAGCTCCCTAAAACCCCAAATCACTGCGTGATGTTAAATGAACATGGTTTATTTTTCCTTTCAGATCGCACACACACAGTGAGGTGCGAGCTCTACTTCAACATACCATGCTTTATATCCCAAATGATTATGGTCTTTATCGTACGTTTTTATGGCTCCTTTATATACAGTCCAAACCAAACATTATTATAACGATTTTTAAGTCACATGACTGGACAATGGATTGTATATAAAGATGCAGACATCCTCATATATCCTTATATACATTTGAGAGATTAAGTATGGTATGAAATGAAATGAAAATTAATTGCACTGTCAAACTTAAACAAATGTTACTTTTACTTTATATGACAGAAAAGTGTTTCCAACTTTTACCAACTATCTTTCAGCTTTTAAATCTTATGAATAAGTAACAGATACAGACACTCACATCCATCATATCTTAGTGTTGAGAAACTAAAAGGGTCAGTTCACCAAAATTACAAACTTATTTTTTTTATTTGCTACTGAATTTTTACACCAACCTAATTCAATGTAAAGTATTTTGTTTTCTTTTGGCTTAAATTATTAAAATATTAATGCATATTCAGACATAGAGTTGCTTCCCACACCGTGTATTTATTATGTTTATATAAATCTAAAAATATATATTATATATATTATTTTATTATGTTTTCAGATGACTAGCAAGTCAGAATAGTTACATAAATAAATATTTTCAAGTCAGGTTCAGTGAGAGTGTGAGCTAATAGGTCTGTAGATGTGACCCAGCAGGCAGACAGGTGGAGGAGTTGGTGGGGGACGTCGGTCAGCAGCAGGGGGATAGATCGTCCTGCCTGAGTGTAATCCTATTAAGACTTGCCTTAATCATAAGCATGCTGTCCTCATTCAAGGACAGTGATCTTTAGATCCAGACGACAGCATGTGACTCCAATAGTTTTGCGACAAAAATACACCCCAGTAATCACTATGTGCTGTTATTAACTGTGCACTATTTTGGACGTTAGCTTACAAGAAATTAATTGCCTTTACGGTGTTGTACTGACAGGGAATCATGCACGGTGTGGCACAGTTTACATCTGTAAAACTCCAACTTTAGATCACTAATAAGAGATTTTTTATTATATTAATTTTATTATTTTATTTGTTTGTTTTAGTTTTCACCAGCTGGAATAAGCTATTTTATTCCCATTGTATACTGCATTATGGGACAGGAGCTCCCAACTATAAACTGTAAATTTTTTTATGTAGTCTGGCATTTATATTATACTTAATTTAGTTATTTTTCCTGCGCGAAAATTATTCATATTCAAAACATGGACAAAAGTAGTGCACAGTATACAGTTGTGAACATGTAACTGTATAATATATGCAAGGGCCCACACATACACACAAACACAAACACACATGCATACGCGTTTAATCTGGCTAAAAGTGTACAACATCTGCTCAGTGGGTGTGATCTGTGACTTTTTGCTCTTCTTCCCTGAGTGGTCAAAGCCCCCCTCCTCTTCACTTCACACACACACACACACACACACACCAGCTGTCCCCTCCTTATGAGCACTAATACATTCTTAGTCACACACACACACACACACACACACACACACACACACGTCCCCAGTGATAGGACAGCTTAAATGCAAACAAACAGGTTAGTACACACAGCAAATTTAATCAAGGGGGATTACAAGTTGTCATGCTTGTTTCTGTCAGCATAAGGCCGTCCCGCTGCTGGAGAGGGGGTCTGCTTGATCTACCCACAATCCCTCAGCAAGATCACACTCACTTAGTGCTGCTAATGCTAATCCTTTCAAGGTTGTGTGTACCTATGTTTGTAATGATGTCCACCCTTACGCATCAACAAAAAGTCTGTGCCAGAGACTGTTCATGTAGAAAAAGGGAGTAGATGATGGGAACGAACTGCTCCGCTGATTTGTTTATGGAAAAAGGATATCGAATTTAATTATCCAATGAAATTAAGGTCTTTGTTTAAACACGCAGTCTCTCTGAACTGTGTGCTTTTGGTGTTTATGTGTTTCTGATTGTTTGCAGGAATGTGATGGAGCCCTGATGGATGTTGTGTTTGAATGTGACGTGTTTAGTTCATATTACACTGTGGTGAAAATGGCCTTTACGTGTAACTGTCTCCTCGCATGACTGTCTTTAAGTGCACGAAATCCATGTGTGTGTTTGTGGGTGTGTGAGTGAGTGTGAGATGATGCAATGAGGAGGTTTTTCAACGTGTGTGTTCTGCCTCCATCATAACATCCCATCTCCTCTGCTCTCCTCCTCCAGCTGAGGACTGCCAGCTGCTCGCTCAGATCCCCAAAGTGCGGTGCCTGAGGAACGGCAGGAGAGAGGGTGAGTGTGGAGGGACGGGAGGGGCACATGGGAGAGGATCCAAATTGGCTTAATGGAAAAGAGACTGGGCTTGAAGGTGCTATATGTGCAATGTTTTTAAGCAATCCAACATGAAGGCATAACTGTTAAACATCTTAAATAAAGAATAATTAAGGCAGAAAAGCACTTTTTAAACACAGATGCAACTTGCTTTATATAAATACATAATGCATTAGAACTACATTTAAAAACACAACGCGGAGGTAAAATCACTAATTAGGTCAGTTAAAGAAAATAAAAATATACTCCAAAAATTGACAAAGAAACACAGGAAACAGTGCAGTTACCAAGGAAACAGTGCAGGTCGCTAACCGGGGCTGCAACTTTTTAAAAATAGTCATAAATTCCCATCAGAAGTTCTGAGAAAACCAAGATGACATCTTCAATTTACACATTCTGTGTGAACAAAACCCTGAAATGCAGCAGATCATCACTGTTGAGAAGCTAGAACCGTTTGACGTTCTTGCTTGATAAAGTACTTAAACTCGATAATCAAAATAGTTTTTGATCTGTCAATCAGTCAATTAGTTGCCTAATTATTTTATCAGTACTAGCAGGTTGATGGCTAGTAGACTTGCTGATGAAGACAACAGGGAGCGAGAGGGAGTGAACATCTGAAGGTTGGTGAGATAAACAGGGGACAGATTGGGGAGAGCTTTGAATATTAATAATAAAATTTTAAAGTTAATCAATTCCACTTCCGTGGAGTGTTGGGTTAAGGCAGGGTGTAGTCTGGAGATGTTTAACTGATTGAAAAAGACAATCCGGGAGACACTGTTTATGTGACTGGAGAAAGAAAGGGTACTGTCCAGGATGACACCACAGCTCTTAATCTTTGTGGAGACAGGTGTGATGGCTTCGGCAATGGGGAGTGTAGAGATATTAGTTTTTGAGAGTGTATATTTAAAATCGATGAGCAGTAGCTCAGTCTTACTACTGTTGAGTTATAGGTAGTTGTTTGTCATCCATATCTGTATATCATGGAGAAAGGCATTTTGGGCACTGGAGGAGAGAGTAAAACGGGCCTTAGTGGACACATAAATGCCGGAAAATGTTGCCAAGAGGGAGGAGGTAATTTATGAACAATAGTGGCCCCAACATTGTACCTTGTGGTAAGACAGAGGGACATCAAAGTAAGAGAAAAGACAAAGATAGAAGTACACATAATCCAAAAAGTGACTTGAATGTATTTCTATCAAGTAAAGTAGAAGTACAGAAACTATATAGTAGTATTTGGACTTGGTGCACAAACGTGACATGACTACATGAGACATGAGTTTGGAAAAAACTCTTTATTTGAGTCATCATCATCATCATTGAATCTAAATCTACTGTACTGTTAAGCTAAGAGCCCTTGTCCCAGTGATATTAATAACTTTACACAGCTCCTAATGGTTTCACACCTTCAGGCATCATAGACTTTCGCTCCTTTAACATGTCAAACTGCTGCCTGAGGTCATCGAGCACTGGAGCATTAAATGTACCCACAGTTTCAACAAACAAGCATGAGGAGGCTTTTGTTGTTGAAGATGAGAATTGTGGAATAGACCACAAATAAAAATCTGACAAGCAACATTGGTAAACTCCTCTAGGAAACAGCTTTCAAAGCTACAAGCTTTAATATGTTTGTTGACAGTCTTTAAGTCTTTTAAATGTTTTTTTTTGTGTTGGTGTTTTGTGATGTTTTAAGCACCTTGGGCAGAATCTTATGTATGAAAGGTGCTTTACAAATACAGTCTATTATTATTATCACCACAAGTGATGTGAAAAATACTAGGGCTATAAGTAATAATTAATTTCCTGATGAATATGTTAATTATCTTTGCAATTAATCAGTTGTTTTGGTCTATAAACAAATGTGTATCTTATAAATAAGTTATTCAATTAATAAGAAGCAGCAAATGCTCATGTTGTGGAAATTGTATATTGCTGGTGATTGGAACCAACTACAAAAAACAATACACTCTAATCACCACTGCCACTTTTAAAGGCAAAATCACCAGAAAACTGTAATTGCTTCATGGGATGTTATGTGTTGTTGTTATATGTCGCTCTGCTACTATCTAGATTGTTTTTATTATTGAACTATTGTGCCATTCGTTGTATCATCTACTCTCTGTAGATTATTTTATGTCTAGTCTCTTATCATGTTTCTTATCTGTCTCTTAATTATTTTTTCATGTGGTCTCTCTGTGTGCTTGTGCCTGGTTTTAAGGTTGGTTGTTGCGACTTGTTGTCCTGCATCATCTGTCTATTGTTTTACATTTTTCTTTAATCCCAGTACCCTTTCCCACAGAAGGCCTTTGTCTCCTGCCAGGCCGTTATTGTAAATAATAAACTGTTCTTTATTAACTTGCCTGGTAAAATAAAGGTATAATAATAAAAATGGTAAGCGATTAAGCAAATAATTAAGTTACAACAAACTGTTATCTTTTAAGAATTTATTAATAAAAGAGAATAAACAGAGACCTGGAACGTCTGGAACAGAGATCCTTACCCGGTCTTGAATGAACATTCAAGGAGAGGAGAGGAACAGCAAGAGGGGGAAAACACTGAACAGCTCTGATCTAAACCCTACATATGTGAACAGACTAATAAAGAGTATAATAATAAGAAAAGGTTAACATTGAGAGGAAAGGTTAAGGTAAAAAAAACTATATATAAACAATAATTGTAATAATAATAGTAAGAGGAATGTAAATGCAAGAGGAAACTATTTTCTGTCACAACAATCCTTCCTCTGGCCATATAAGGACATCTAAGTACAGAAAATTGACAATAGAAAATTAGCTGTAGCTGATTTTGTAGAACATAGACATTGTTGAGTAATGAACAAGCAGGGAATCAAGCATATTTGTACTCATCCTGGAAGAGAATCTTGGCTATCAAACATCATGTATCACATATTCATAATTGACTTATGGTGTGCTATCTATAATATCTCCTACATTATCCTGCGGGATAAAACAGGACATCTACGAAAGCTATAGATGTAAATGTTTCTTTGCAGGACTACTTTTGTGTCTGAGACCTTTGTTTTGAAAAAACGCCATCAGACAAAAGTGTATGCATTACTCACCAATCTCGTGGTCCTGTCACTAAAATGAAATTAATAATAAAGAGGTTGGTCTTTATTTGTAAATTATATTTGAATTCTACTTTCTGACGATCATATGTAAATATCTAGATATTTAACGGTCACAAGTTTTAACTGTTTCTTGTACTAAAAAGTATTCACCGTGTCCATATTCTTGTTAATTGTAATCAAATCAACAGAGACTATATTTGAAACTCAGCTGTAATCTGATTTTGAGCCTTTGGAGTACTAATTAGCAATTTGAATTCATAGTTTGAATCTTTTGCTTCTGTGCTGTTTAAAGGAATTGCATTTCTCATGTCTGGGAGAAGTGGAAGTTTCTAAGAGGGCCATGTCGATTTTGTAGCCGCGTGTGAGAATCCTGTCCCATCCCCCGGCCGGGGTCTGTCGGGCGTCGGAGAGTGGGAAAAGGTTTAAATTTTGGAACTACATGTGAGCGCTCTGTGCAGGCTATGTAAGGCACATTGACAACAGAGAGTAGCTGTGGCTACAAAGGGCAGCTGTGAAGGCAATGTTGCGTGCGCATATGGGAAGGAAAAAAGTTTCTTGTTTCACCAGAACATGTTGTCATACCGTTTTACAGCACCAGCACTCTGTGAGTTGCTGATGCCATCACCAAGGAAGAAAAACAGATGAGATGAAGTTATTAGGCTAGTTGGCTTTTGGCCAACGCCTTGGCCTCCTGTGTATGGAAAACTCTAATCTATTTATTTATTTAACATGCCAGCAATTACAATACAATATTTCATTTATTCACATTTATTCATGGTGTTCAATCCACCATAAGATCACGTCTGGAGTCTGGACGTTTTGGAAGAACAGAACAGATTATTACTGTTATGTCCTCTTACATTTAATCTTTTATGCATGTTCTTTTAATATTATCCTATTAATTTTACTATTATTGCTATGTGTTGTTGATATATTTATTGTATTTTTTATCCTTAACCTTTCCTGCTTCTATACTTCTTATGTCAGTTTGTCCACATTTACTAGGGAGCTGTAAGATTCTTGCTTGTTGTTCCTCTCCTCTCCTTCATTCAAGGCCGGGAGAGAATCTTCGTTCCCTAAAACATAAAAAGCTAGAGTGTGTAAATGATTATACATCCCTTTACGTGGGACCAGACACCCGAAGCTGCCCTAGCTGGCAGGTCTCTGGGCTAGCTGTAGACGTGTTATAGTATTTCTCTTTTTATTCTCTTTTATGTATAAATTCTTTAAAGACAATGGTGTGTTGTTGCTCAATTATTTGCTTAATCCCTCACCAACAATATACATTTTCCAAGACAACTACAGCAAGAGATTTTGCGTTTGTCTGTAGACGTTTTGTTCCACAATCTCTCTGAGATAGCTCTGACTAGACAGTATCATATTCAAAACCGGTCTCGCCCTTTCTGAATGAGTCTTAACCTTGGAGCTCTCAGTGTCCAATAACACAGTGTCCCATATGGAGACACTGTAGCCTGAATGAGGTTTTAAATATATTTGTTCATCTTTAATCTGACAGGAACCAAACACAGGGGCCATCAATTGAATGTGAAAAATACTGTTGAAGATTTAAAAATATGGATCAAAGATGACATAAAGACATGACTGTTCACATGCTCACAACCTAATCCAGTAGTAATGCGTTTGGTAATATGCATTTGAAAAGGCTCACTTTTGCATAGGGGTCCTTCATTACCATGAACACACAGTGTTTATTTTGACTCAGTCCCACATACACTGTCCTGCTGCTGTAAATAGTCACTAGCCAACCAAATCCACAGCTGAAAATAGTCGCACAAATGTGCATCTTCTTCTGATCCGTAACATTTGCTAAAAACTAGGGAATTATTTTTCGGAAATGTATTTTGGACCTGTTTTTAAAGATGTATGGAGCTGAGAGCCACAGATATGACAGGGAAGTGAGAAAGTATTTAGAGACAGACAAACACATTATTGGTTTTGGTCTTATCGTTGGATTTGTTGACAGTAACAAAAGTATTGGATGTTGCAAGCCTTCTGGCCAGATGTTTTAGCAGGACAATGTGCATTGTTACGTACTGCTGGTAATCAAGTCTGTTTGTGTTTGTATAAACAATTTACTGCTTTAACTGCACTGAGCCAAGCTTCTGCATACCAGTTAAAGCTGGGGTAGGTAACGTTGGAGAAAC
>JAPMOB010226246.1:0-31189 GCA_029875015.1 Lepomis gibbosus
TTTCATTTAAAGGGTCCTTCACATGAGAAGACAAAATAAGTGGAAGTCAGAGAATATGCTATTTGGTACAAGTAGCATCTGCATGACATGAATGAACAACATGTATTATTTCAGGGAAGTATATGCTCCTCTTGTCCAGTTCCGCTTTCACATTTACTGCAGACAACACACCATGCTTATTCCCAACCAGTGGTGCAAGATTGGATGGTTTTCAACTGAAGGTGAGGGTAAAATTTGTTTTGGTTTGTGGTGAGAGTCCATAAAGTGGGACCCTCTGCAGTTTCATTTAAAGGGTCCTTCACATGAGAAGACAAAATAAGTGGAAGTCAGAGAATATGCTATTTGGTACAAGTAGCATCTACTTGTGGTAGAAGCATATTTGAGACAATACATAAGTGGAGTGTAATGATGACAGCAGATCATATTATAGAGTACTGATATGATTAGAGTAGTAATTTTTGGTACCACTTTACCTAATTCCATGTTGCATGGAGAAGGTAAATAGTCTGAAGAGGTCAAAATACTTGCATCTTTATTGTAAGACTGCCATGCTTTGGCTTGTTGCCTTCATCAGTGTCACAGCTTATAAGAAAAGAAATCTTTTTTTCTTTTTTTTTTTAACAGCCCTACACATACGCAAACTTTGCTGCCAAGGGGTTTTTATTTGAATAAGGGTGTGGTATATGGACATGTTGTTTCAGGTCAATCATTTTCCTAAACTGGTAAAGAGGTAAGGGTTTTGACTAATAATATGAGTTTTTTTTTTCAATATATTTGTTCTGTTACTACAAGTGTTGCTGGAGTTTATTCTAATTAAACAAGAATGGGCCTATAGCACCTTGTCTCTTGAAATTTGATTTAATCTTTTCAGAGTAATTTACAGCCATATTGAGTTTTCTTAAAACAAACAAACAAAAAACTCACAAATGCACTCTTCATTTGAGAAAAATCCTGGAAACAAGTTGATTTGTCTTGGAAACAGGATGAGTAATTTCATCATAGAGGCAGACCTCCCCCCCTTGTTTTAGGAAAATAAAATTGAAACACTCAAGATGGAGATTTTGAGATAACTTACAAATGACAAAGAGTCTCTAACTTGTTGATCTAATTCAGGGTCCTCAATGGTATCCAACTCTGACAGTGGCTGGTCTGTGAGGTCAAACTTCACTGAACTCTGTCGAGACAACACAAATAGAAAACAACCATCTTTTCATTTTTCACTGCCATTGTTTTGAAAATGTTGTGATCTTTTGTTTAATGACATAAAGGATAAGAGTGAGTAGGACACTAATGACTAATGTCCCTACGAGCGTCAATCTCATATTACACATCGTAATTTGATTTATTCTATCTATGAGAGAAACTTTTTGTCTCCGCTCTGCTGCATGTTTCATCAACATCAGATCTCTGGTGAGCCAATACTAAACCAGAGCCTGGCAAAATGTACAGTGCCAAATATACCTCGCATGTATAACATTGTTGGAGCCATAAATTTGACCTTTATGGAATAGTGATTGAAATAGTTGTTAGGAGAGACCATGAAACTGATTATTGAAAGATGAAAGGATTGAAAGTTATTCAGTGAATGCATTTGATAATATATATGGAATATTTACGTACTGTGAACTCAGTGATGACGTTGGAGGTGTGCGTGTTTTCTTTTGTTTTCTTGGAGGTGCCGAGCACATGAAGCAGCTCTTCTATTCCATCCTGCAGCAGCCTGTCAATCAAAGCCTTCAGCAAAGGCAGCTGAGAAAAAGGTTTTTATTGAGAAGGTCAAACTGGGATCCTGTTATGAACTCTATCAACCTTAAATTTTGTGCAATGCCATGCTCAGAGCTCACCCTTATACCGTAGGCTTCAAACATCACTTCAATGTCCTAAAGAGGAGGAAAACATGCTGCTCAAAGTGCAAAAAGAAAGCATGTATACCAGAGGAGAAATGATTACATTGTGTATTCACCTTCATCTCAATTGATTTCCCAGGAGCTCCAGCATCACCCTGCGGAAACATTAAATTAAGTGCAGTGAAAATAATGATGATAATAATAATTTCCATTTCCATATACATATGTTTTTGAGGGATAACGCTGAAGCAATACCTTGTCTCCTTTCAGGCCATTTTCTCCTTTATCACCCTGCAAAAAAGACAAATGAGCTACATTGCCAATATATCAGTTTTTTATGACTATGTTTCAGTATACAGCGTATTACCATCTTACCTTCATTCCTGGTGAACCCTAAACACACAGAAACAGAGGAGCAAGACATTGGAACATGCATCTACAATGCATGACATCAAGCTTGCCATATCTGATAGTAGATACAGGTACAAATCATTGCAACCCACAAAAGAAGCACTATAGATGACTAAGATGCCATGCTGGGAAAAATATGCATTATGCCATGCAACAGCTGAAATAATGTGCCAGTATTCACAAGATAAAAATATCTAGAAACATGTGTGAAAACATCAAACTCACAGTAGCTCCTGGAGGACCCATTGGGATTGGAAATGCTTGTCGGAGTTCGTCAATAGTGGTGCCCTGAGAACAGATCCACATAAAAATGAGTAAGGTTTAAGTAGCCCGGCAGGTTTAGGTGGAACTGCTTAATTTTTTCTGAATCACCAGCAATGACAAATGAGCCATAGTAATAATGATACCAGTATAACCCTGAATACAGGGTAAGAAATCTGCTTCGCCATTCAATAAATCATTAAAAATACAAGTGATCATTTTTACCTCTGGAGTGACAAGCACCTGCCTACCAGGCAAACCTGGAGGTCCTGCTTCCCCCTTCCTACCATCTTTACCCTTAGAAGAAAGTGAGATGCTTTAAAGGTGCAACCTCAGATTTCTCACAGAGACTTAATTTTATTTATTTTTCATTCAAAACTGCTTACATTTGCGCCAGCATCTCCCTTGTCTCCCTGGAATGAGAGCAAAGTTACGACGTGTAGCAAAAAATAATGGCTTCATAAATGTTTTGGTTGGTTGCAATACATGTTAAGGACCTTTTTTCCATCATCCCCTTTTGGTCCTCTTTCTCCCTGTGAAAAGAAAAGACATTTTTAATTTTAATATATTACCTAAAAATAGCAACACATTTCAAAATCTGTGTTTGCAAAAACGTAAAAATAAAATAGATGTCAAGCATAAAAGTCATCCAGTTCATATCACGCAGCATAGTGCTGTAACTGTTGATGAAAATGTCTCTCACATCTTTTGCTGGCAGGCCTCTCTTCCCATCAATGCCAGGTCTCCCCTGGAGAGCAGAGGAAATAAAACAACATCAGTCTCTGGAGATATTTTCTGATTGATTACTGTGGTGGAAAAGCAGCAGTTTCTCACTAATTACATACTCACTAATTACATACCTAAAACAATACATGTATACTTTCTTATACTGGCTATAATGTAGACTCCAGTACTGACTATATAACGTATAAAGGATATAAAGTATAATTAGGTAATGTTTCAGCCACAGGTGTCATGATTCAGAGTGATACTCACTGGAGTTCCCGGTAAACCAGGCATTCCAGCAATCCCAACCCGGCCTTGGTCTCCTTTATCGCCCTTCTGTTCACATGCACACATACAAAAACAAACACCTTTCATTTAATAAACTGTTTGAAATGATGTGAAGTACAAGCGCTGGTATAAAAACACTAACAAATAAATGAAGGCAAAAAAAAGGAACCCAGCATATAGATTACTTAGTGAAACCTTTACTGTGGGTTGTGTGAAATGACTTAATAAGTCAAAAAATTTAATTATCTGCATGACATGAATGAACAACATGTAATATTTCAGGGATGTACATGCTCCTCTTGTCCAGTTCCACTTTCACATTTACTGCAGACAATACACCATACTTATTCCCAACCAGTGGTGCAAGATTGGATGGTTTTCAACTGAAAGTGAGGGTAAAATTTGTTTTGGTTTGTTTTGATAATTTGGGCGACTTCAACAAAAACTTGGCTATATTCTAATAAAACGGCCCCACTTACCTGCTTCTCATCCCAGCATGATTGAGACTGAGTTTCACTTGACTTAGCTTGACATGCAATGACCGATAACTGCTGACCGGCAACACCAAATGTCGGTTTAGTAAAACTAAGAAGAAACCTTTCCTATTCAAATTGTTATTCTGTCACAGCTTATATGAGAAAAGACTTGTAAAATCTTACACCTGTCCACATGAGTGGTATATTAAATGTTACATTACACTTTTATCTAAAAAACCTGTATTTTATGACTTTTATGACTTTGTTTCATTACTGTAACCGTGGTTTATATGGCAAACATATAAGCAATAGATGCTTACATACACATTCAGGATACATACAACTAACAAGAATGTAAAATGCTCCGAACAACTGGGGAACTGCAGAGTCTGGTAACGATTACTGATTAATAAAGCTTTTAGTCTCTGCTGTGCTGCATGTTTTATCTATGTCACATCTCTGGTGAGCCAATGCTAAACAATCTGGCAAAATGTACAGTGCCAAATATACCTTGGATGTATAAAATTTTAGGAGCCATAAATGGGATCCAAATGGGATCCAGCTAAGTTTATTTTGTTGCCCTTTACTACCGTTGCAGGAACCAGTTATTCTATTTATTGCCATACTTAATGGGCATCTCCCATTTCTGCATTTACACAAATGGGAATTTTTCCTTCTTATGGCACACAGTTGGGAAAAACACCTTTATCTAAGTTTATGAGCTATGTCAACAGTTTCAAACAAAAAACATAGTTAAAATAAAGTCACATTTCGTCAGAATAGTATGAAGCTGACAAAAACATTTAAAACATTAAAGCATCACGACAAAAACATAAAACATCTTAAGAGCATGGGTGCATGAAATTTAAAGTGTGATACAAGATCTGAGTTAAAATGCATTGAGTTTAAAACAACGTGACAGCATCTTTGCTTTGTCTTTCATAAATGTATTTGTGTAGGTGAGATAAAATGCTGTAATTCACTGGACGACATCACAAGAAGCTTTTATGTTCTGTCAACATCCTAATCTTTTGATTGGTAACGTCACACCACCTGAGTGACAAACTCAGCAACCGCTTGATGAGATCAGATGAGTTCTTACAATATGTGTCTAATTGTACTGAAGTGAATCAAATGATCTCTCCACAGTTTCCATTCATGTGATAGATTATCAACAGGTCAGGTCTGAGGGATGACCAGTTAATCCTTTCACAAAAGTACTAATAAGATATTACAGTTTAAATTCAACATGTTGCCTTACATGTTGTGTGATGGATATACATACATATAAAAAACATTGGTGCACTCACCGTGCCGGGCTCTCCTTTTTGTCCCGGGTCACCCTGCAGTCATTATGAAAAATCTTGTGAGTAAGCTCATACTGTAAAGGCCCAATGCTCAATGCATACCACATGGGCAGATTTTAAAAATACAAGTAAAACTGTGCACACAAGTTTGTTTAACCTTTATTCCTGGCTTCCCTGGTAAACCATCAAGTCCATCTCTTTCAGCACCCCCCTGCAGAGCAAACAGTTTCATATTTCAACTCATACACATCTTTAAAGAAATGTACGCCTCACCAATATAAACAGCGCCACAATAACAGCTATTTAAAATGACATATACACGTACCAGAGATGGTCCCGGTAATCCAGGTTTCCCCTCTGGACCCTGCGGAGAGAGACAAAAATTTATACATTCATTATTGGGATGATTCAAAAGATTCAAGAAAGCTTGATTATTATTGTCTCCTACAAATGTTGGAAATCCAATCAGATGTAAAGTTAGTTAAGAGATTCGAAACATACCAACTACAAAAATATCAACTATAATTTAGAAAGTAATAGAAAGTATTGTCATGTGACCATTATTTTCATTATCAATTAAGTAGTTATTTAGTCTATAAAATAAAAAAGGTCTGGGTAATACATATTAAAGTCTCATTATATTTAACCAGCAGATATTCAAATTTTTATTTTATAGAACAGAGAAAACACACACACTGCTGGAACCATAGAATGTTTGGCATTTTTGGTAGAAAGATGACTATAACAAATAACTGATTATCCATATTGCTGCAGTATTTTTCTGTCAACTGACTAATTAATTAATGGACTAATTGTTTCAGCTCTATGTGATACTTTTTAGGACTACACTACTATTGATGGTAGTTATGGTCAGCATGCTTGTGAACTTGTAGTCTGTATGTTTGTGACATGTGAAGCAAGCTAAAGGATACTGACCCTTGGTCCAGGCAGACCTGTTTCTCCTCTCAAACCAGGCTGACCTGGCTGCCCTGGTTCACCCTGAAGGAAAGGAATGGAAAGGAAAAAAGGCGAGACGAGAAATTAAAATTCCCTTGTTAAAAAAAATAAATAAATAAAAAAGTATGCTGCACATCATACTTCAAGCTACCTTAATCACTCTGGTCAGTATGTTATTGTCTGTAATAATCTGGTGGGACAAAATGAGAAATCCATAGTTAACTTGGTAACTGACACACAATTTCAGCTGTCTAGGAACACACATTCATTTTCCAGGGTCTTATGGGAGCTTTATGAGCTTTGTTACAACGAATGCCTTCGTCAAACATGGCTTAACTGATGAGAAGCTGTCAAAAATGATAACAGAGGTTTGTTTACTTGTCCTCCCGGAGGTCCAGGTTTTCCCTTTGTGGCAGCAGCAGCACAGTCAAAAGAAGAGCAAAAGAAAACAGAGTTAAAATCTAAAATGTCACAGAGCTAAACACAATCTGTATTTGCAACACAAATGAAAAATAGTAGGTGCACTGAAGGGTGGCACTCACAATAAAAACAAACTTAATTACTGAACATATCAAAGTAGAAATCATGAAGACACAAGGCGACAGACAGTTGTGAAGATGTGACATGGTGACTGACACAGAAGAATGATCAGCAGGCGTAAACCTACAGAAACAATGAACATGCTCATCAATGAGAGAGAGAGAGAGAGAGAGAGAGATGGTGGTGGATACAAACATACCGGCTCCCCTTTGTCGCCCTTCTTTCCATCAGTACCCTTTGAAAAAGGAAAATCACAGGTTATCTTCAAGCATTGCAGTTTAACCAGAATTATTCAAGAGATTTATTGAGATATTCACTTTATAAAATAAACTGAACAGAACAGGTTTTGTTTGACAGACATGTAACTTCCACAGAGAAGAAAGCAAAATGAGTAGTTTAAGTATATTTCAAGGTTTAGTCATCTTCTTTAAAATTCAAAGAACTCACAAGCAGGCCAGGACTGCCAGTCTCTCCTTTCTCTCCTGGATCCCCTGGTCGTCCTGGTAACCCCAATGGACCCTGATCAGTCAAGGAATTAAAAAGAATTTATAGCCTTGCAATGCTGTTAAAGTGACATTATAGTAGCTATAAAATGAAACTTGTAAAATTAGATGCTACATTTTTTGGTTAGCTAAAGATATAAAGTGGCTCCCTTCAGAATAAGAGTCATAAAACTTGAGGGTGAAAATAAAGAGATATAGAAACACAATGCACCAAAACACCAAGACAATTTCCTATGAAACCTTATTTGGCAAAAACCCTAATTCTGCAAAAAATCAAACTAATAACATGCAATGCATACTTCCATTTTGTTTCTACTACATTATTGACTTATTAGTCCCTTCTGTGCCAGAGTGCACTCTATAAGGCCCTGCTGATTGTGAATACAAAGCTAATTACTCAGACTTCACTAATCAACATGCTCAGCCACACATTTTATGTAACTTGTTTTAAATAATGTATGCATATGTTGTTTTACAAGTTAGCTTTTGTCTCTGTTGTTGTTTTGGGGGGTATTGTCTGTATGTTTATATGTGTATTATTTTACTTGCTTATTTTCATTATATTTATTTACACAAAAACAAAGATATACCCTAATTCCTCTGTCACCAGGCTCTCCAGGTGGTCCTTGTTCCCCCTGTGAAAGACAAAATTACATTTTCACTTAAGGTTAGTAAAGTTGCAGTGCATGACTTCATTATAAATCATCATTGAACCAGATAATCTCCTGAGCAACATCAACGACCAACACAACTAACAAAAGCATCAAGTAAACATGCTGACTATACCTTAATTCCTAGGTCTCCTTTCGCTCCAGGAGCACCCTACACACAAAGTCAATAGCAGTGGTTACCACTATTACAATGTAAGGACTGTGTAAATATATATCTGAATGAAAAGCGAACAAGCAGAACTTTACCAGACATTTATCATTATTCTACTGATGTCATTTGTTTAAATTAACGCTGAGTTTTCTCCTGACGTAACGTTTTTTCTAAATAAACCCCTTGTAAGGAAAATACTTAACAGCCACTCAGGATTTACTTACATCTTTACCTCTTAATCCTGGTTCTCCAGGATTGCCGGGTAACCCAATACTCCCTTTTTCACCTTTAGAGCCATCATGCCCCTGGACAAACACATGACTTTCATTAAAATACAACATCCTTTACATAAAAACAGCAGTATTAAATAAAGGTTGTTTTTTAATAATATAAAAAGTACTGATTAAGCAAAATAGGCAGCTCTCACTTACTTTTGGTCCTGGTTTTCCCGACAAACCAACATTTCCCTGTGAATGATACAAAGGGCAACGCATAAATATAATAGCAATCAACTTCTGCTTCAGTATTATATAATGACAACAAGTGTTAAATGAGTGATTTCACTTTGTCAGGTGACTTACCCTCTCACCATTTTCACCCTTTGGTCCCTGCTGTCCTGGAATCCCAAAACCAGGACTGCCCTGCAGACATCAAAATCACACACATATCTTTACATACAGTTTTTATACACTAATTACTAACTATATTAGTGAATCATAAAAATGACAACATGCAGAAGTGCAAGTAAATGCAAACATGATGTACAGTATTTGTCATTATAAACCTTTTCTCCTTTGTCTCCTCGTTCGCCCTTTATTCCCTGGGGACCTGTGAGGCCGACTGGACCAATGTCTCCCTGACAAACAGAAAAAATGTGTGGTCAAATTATCGCAACAGTTTCACATCAAAACTCTTCACTTTAAATGGTACCCTGTGGACAGAGTTTAAAGAGGTCCCATTTAATGGAGCTTCCAGTCCCACTGCTAAAGCTGAAGAGAAAAAAATAATTGTGTTTGAGAAGTGGACCCAGAGGACTGAGTCTGACTGTGCTAGAATACCCTGAACAATTAATTAACATCTCGACAGAATAAAGAGAATCACTTTCCTCTGGCCGACTTTAAAGCCGGTTAAGGTAAATATAGGCAAACAATTTAGAGTTGAAATCTTTGGACCAACTGGGAAAACCTAACATGGGAGTAACACTTTTTCCCCCCTCAACAACTTCTTAAACCCCAATCCAACAGACAAAGACCACTGGGGACTGAAATTTTAATTTTACAAATATATATAGGCACAGCTTCTCTAGAGGCATGAGTAATCTTAATGGTTGAATCAAACCTCAGCAAGTATTTTCACAGGTAAAAATGTATGTAAGTATGTAATGGTAAGTTTACATTTTGAATTATCATTTTAACTGGCCAGGTTGCAGGACTAAGGGGCATATTTCCATGCGCCCATCATAGCAACATCTGAATTAAAATTTGATGACAGTTGTGGAGTTGTTTATAGATCAAATCTGAGCATATCACACCCACACAGTCCTGATTAGCTGAGTTTGATTGTTAAACTCTTACAACAAATACTGTAAGTAAGTAATGATGTTTTTTTTAATTGTTGCTTATTCTGTCATAAATATTTGATAGAGAATTGCTGAAACCAAGTTTCCTGGTGCTTTCCATTATTCTCTGTTTACTTTAGTCCCAAAATAAGAAGAATTTACCCTAAAAACTAAATATGAATCTGCAAGAACGTGGATGTGCTACACAGTTCAGAGGTGTGTTAAAATATAGGAACCACGATGCTGCGTGCTGCCAGAGAAAAACTTCTTTCCTGGAAAGTTAAAAAAGTTGACTTTGGTTACTTACCCTGGCACCCTTTTTTCCTGTTGGGCCAATTATCTGTTGCAATGGGAAAAAAATACTGAGTGTGAGTATCAAGTACTTCTATTTAATATAGAAGTATTACATTTTTATTATATAAAAATGAGGGAAAATCTTTTCTTACACCCTTGGCAGGATCCCCAGGCGCTCCTCTTGGACCCTCATCTCCTTTTAACCCAAATGGCCCCGTCAGTCCCTAGAATAATCAAGGTACAGTATCTCACAAAAGTGAGTACACCCCTCACATTTTTGTAAATATTTAATTATATCTTTTCATGTGACTACACTGAAGAAATAACACTTGTAAATGTAAAGTAGTGAGTGTACAGCTTGTATAACAGTGTAAATTTGCTGTCCCCTCAATATAACACATCACACAAACCGCTGGCAACAAAAGTGAGTACACCCCTAGAGTACTCACTGTGGGGGTATTTGACTGCCAGGACCATCCACTCCGGAGGCAGTTTGAGCTATTGCCCTTTGGCTGCCATTTCAGGACTATTTTCTGCAGAATTGAAAGACTCCATGTCTCCTTCATCCCAAGTGCCACTACTATACTTAATGGTAGCTCTCGGACACATTATATTGTACATTCGCTCTGTTAATTTGCACATTTTCATATCTACTATTTGTAAAAGGTAGGACTTTCCAGTTTACTGAATTAGTTCTTTGATTTTGTGTAGATGTTGTTGACGTTGTCCTTTTTTATTTTGTCCTTTATTTTATTGAAGGCTGGCTGCAAAACTATTTTCCCTCAGTGGGACAATAAAGATAAACTGAACTGAAACTGAAGTGAAGTTCCGAATTCTGTATTGCTGTTTCTGTTATGACTGAGTTAACTCCAAGCCTCTCTGCCAACAGCTATCTAAATTATTATAAAATATTCTCTTAACAATATCTATCAATCTCTTCTATCTTATTTTAACCAACTGTTATGTTCAAAGCTAACTCTTTTGAACTGATAAATGCAGACTGTATTACAAAAGACAGGAAGATGATCCTCATGACGGCATTTTTTGTGATAGTCTCTTCCAGAGGACTAAGCTGCCTCAAATGAAAAATCACTGATGCAAGACAAAATGCAAAACATACCCACTGAGGTTTGACAATTTGGCTCATGATCGTATGCAATCATAACCATCTCTGGTAGAGCCTAATCTTAAAAATCCAGAACAAAATGGCTTCCTCATTTGTTCATTCATCAATGTAAATGTCTGTATTGGGAAATAGTGTATCACAAGCATTTCCAGAGAGTTTACAGAGTTGTTCCCAAATAAATATATTGCATCTGCCTCACCCTTTCTTTGTAATCAAAAATGAATTAGAAAGCGGATATTAATGTGCTCAGGTGAGGAAGTGAAAGCATTTTTGTCATTATAAACCTCAGCACTTAAAAATATCAACCTGAAGTAGCTGAAATATTGAAAAATGTGTGCATTTCCAATTCACACACATTCTATAAGATGTAATCCTCACTCACTGTGGGTCCTGGTGGTCCTATTGGTCCCATCTCTCCGCGTTCTCCCTAAGATAAAAATGTTTGTCAAGCTAACATTGAAAACTGCAGTCATATGCATGCACACACATTTTGATTGCAGTGTGATAGCAGTGTTATTTAAATTGATTCATTCACTTGATCATATTAATTATCATGCAAAAATGTTTAGCCTAATGAAGAGCAAGGACATGTGTGTAGGATGAACTCACCTTGTCCCCTTGCTCCCCTTTGAATCCCTTCTTACCCTGCAGGTAAAAATAAACCACTGGCTCTGAATCCTTTCATCACTTATTCTTACAGAATATTTACCCTTAATCAAATAGGTTTAGTTTCATCTCATTAAACTAAGCTGGAATTAATTTGGTTGCATTTGAGGGTAAGGTTTGCAAGAATTCATCGACAGAAACTGAACAGGAGATAATGATGAGGAAGTGCACACCCGAGGTCCGATGATTCCTTGGATGCCCTGTTCTCCAAGATCACCCTTAAAAGATAAATTAAATAGGAAATATTATCCTACAAACGGATTTGAACACAAATATGTCACATTCAGTGTATACAGACTACCTCATGTTCAAATGTATTTTTCATGTTTGTTACCTTTGGCCCAACTGGTCCAATTAAGCCAATATTTCCCTGCAAATCAATAGATAAAACACTGAAACAAAAATTGGATTTCATATGAATGCATAAGGAGCAATCATATTCCATGTTAACAATCAGTCCATAATTCAACCACCCTGTTGTTTCTATTATGTTAGACATGTTAGATCTTTTTACAGAACTCTGACTGATGTTTGTATTCGACTTATAATACTTATAATACTAACAATAAACTTATGGGTTATATTATTCTTTCTTCTTAAGTTGATTGTGATGTACCTTCTCTCCTGGTTCTCCACGAGGACCTTGAATACCTTGTATGCCAATTCCTTCTTCACCCTGCAAAAAATGTATATCTATTAGGCATATTTTTGTGTCTTTTAGTAGAATGGTCAAGTGCAAAAGCTGTAATCTTGTGATTAATTAACACTTTTACCTTCTCTCCTTTCTGACCTGGTAAACCTGGCACTCCATCATTGCCAATGGGACCAGGCAAACCTGAAACACCCTATAGTAGTTTGCACATACATGCATGAATGTCAGAGTTTTGTGTGAGAGATGGCAAGAAAGAAACAAAGTCATATTATGCAAATTGTTTTTCAGAAGGCATCTCTGAATAAACGTTTGTGTTATCCAATGTATTTTGCCACTTCTTATAACTTTATCAACCATGCGCTTACATCTTTTCCTGACTCTCCTTTTTCTCCTTTCACACCCTGCTTCCCACGTAAACCCTTTCAAAAATAATGAAAGTATTATCAGATAAAACATGAAGCAATGCATTTTTCAGAACTAATAACATCTGATTCTGAGGCATCAAACTTAGATTTAATATTCAAGTACACAAAAATAATAATGCATGATATTTATGCTGTAAATTAAATTTTACAGTGCAACCTTATAAAAAAACGGATGCAAAGCAGCCTTCATACTTACTTTTGCTCCCGGTTCCCCGGGGTCACCCTATAAAGTGCAAACAGTGAAAGCAACTCTGGTCGATTGCGTTTGGTGCCGTTAAAACATGTTTAAGCATTTTGTGACACTTCTTACTGAATACTGTAGGTTGGACTTATATACAGTAACATGATGTAATATGATTCCGTGATATTGCAATCATCATTGCAATATGTGTATTGCCTATAACTTTACACATTACAAATCATAAGCAGGGAAACATCATTATGCTGTTACAGTGTACACTGATCCACGTTACCTTGACAGATATTCCTGGTGATCCTGGTGGTCCTGACTGTCCAGGTAGGCCTGGAGCGCCATTGACCCCTGGTATACCAGGAGGTCCCTGGGGACCCTATAACATGGAAGAAAATACTATTTTAGTTGTCCTGAAGTTCACTGTTGAAAAAACTCCAAATATGTTTCTTTTTGAGGACTCACTGAAGATCCTGGTTCCCCTTTTCGTCCAGGAACAAAATTTGAGTCTGTGCCAGCTATAACATATCCAGGCTCTCCCTTATTGGAAACACACATAAAGATATCACTTTACAAGTAGATAAATCCAGTAGTAAATGGTGTCATAAGCTCATTGCAGAAAGCATCAGTCTAAATTAAATGCAGATTAGACTTACTCTCTCTCCTCTCTGGCCCTTTTGACCAGGGAGTCCAGGTAGTCCCTGCCAAGGAAAGAAATGTGAAGAGTGATAATTATATTCATATAACAAATATTGACCAATGTATTATTCCAATAGATGTGTAGAACACTGAAAGGTTTAATGGTGGGACGCCCTGCTTACATTTAAGACACTGACCATAAAGTAACTGCAATTCTGGGAACCTTTACTGCATGTTACCCCCACTTTTCTCTCAAGTCAATAAGTCACAAGTTTACTCATTTTGCGATAGTATGTACTGTATCTATAAAAGTTACTTTCATAACTTTTATATATCTCAAAATTGCTTGTAAAAGGCTTCACACTATATACAGTATATGATACCCCATAGGCTTAAGACCCTTTCCCGTCACTATCTGTGCTCTATCACCTGAAGTTAAAAAATGCCCTCAAATTTTTTTAACAGAGAATATAAAACTCCACTTCCTGTCTGACAAATAAAAGTTGCTTAGTGCAGATGGATAATACTTAAAATATTAAATCCACTTTCTTTTAGATGCACATTTATATGATCTGAGTTTTAGCCAGCTGACCCGACATAATGCTCCATAAAAAGGTTTACTTTGATAACTTTATTTTTTATTTTAATCTTACCATTTCACCTGGAATACCTGTATGGCCCTGGAAAGAAATCACAACAAATATAATTTGCAGAGTCAGACATAACTGAAATAAACTTTAACCAGGTCAGTGGGAGGTTTTGTTTTTTCTAATTTAGTTACCCGTTGGCCGGCAGAACCTGGGGGTCCAGTTCTCCCTGGTCGTCCTGGCAACCCAGGTACACCATCTGTTCCAGGAGGTCCCTGTCATATAAAAACATCTTGGTCTGTGCTGGAAAATGTAATTACAGACATACACTGCAAAGCAACACTCACTCATACAGCCACAGCAGGGTTATGAGATAGGATACAGTGAAAAGGAAAAAATAATAATAACAATAATTTGATATTGACTTATGAGAACAAAGCAGTTGTGATTTACTATAACCGACTCAAGGAATGGGTAACAGTAAACAAACTGTTTATAGACTTATTTGAACCAATCTGTTCACATTTCTGAAGATGGTCTTACACCTGATTACCTGAAACTTAACAGCTCAGCACCTAGCATAATTTGTAGATCTCCAAATGTCCAATTTTGAATCTGTCAATACCCAACAAAAGGGTAGAAATGTGTGTTTCAACATGATGAAAACACTGTAGCATTCATTTTATATATAAAGCCATCCTGGTTCCAGATTAAGACAGTAATTCCCATTTTTTTCCTCTTCTGTTTTTTCACTGCAACCATCATTACTTTGACAACAGGCAACTGTTAGCTGTGGCACCATTAACTGAAAATTTAATGATGATGAATTTAATTAATTTAATGAAACTGCAAACAGAGATTTTAATATGTGAGTGTGATGTTTGTTATGTTCTTCTGTTTTGATGTGTTGAAAAATGTAATATAGTTTTAAAATGTACTTGAGATAATAATAAGAATATGGAAATGAACAAATCTTGCAGCACCCTTGGCCCATGTGGATTGAAAAAATGAATGAATGGAGGGACAAAAAAGAAGACTTGTATAAACAAGCTTTCATGCAAAACAACACTAAAACTCTGTTTGGAACTGCAGCTTTAACTGGACGGGAAAACAACTGTAAATAACTTTTAATTTTTGTGTTATACTTTATCCTTCCTGTCAGTGACTGTGACTATTGCTGTTTCTACTGTCAAAGTTACAGCTATCTTGCTCATCAATGACCCCACTACAATAGAACCTTGTAGTACTGGCAGTGCACTTAATAAATGCTGCATATATAAAAAAAATGTACACCAGATACAGCCAAACACATGGGTAAGGTAATCTTGAGATTAAATGATTATCAATGATGATGGAAATGACAACAATGGTGGTGGTGTTTATTGTGTGTGTTTATTGATTTTTACCCTTTCTCCCTTCTCTCCTTTGGAAGAAGTAAAAGGATCATAGTTTCCAGGGCTTGGCCTAAATCTCTACATAAACAAAAAAGAGTACTGGTTATTCTAAAAATGTAATTAATAATAAAGATAATAATGTTTTATTAATGGTAATGAGGGTACATTAATGCACGACGAAGAAAGAACAGTTGATGGAAATGGATGGAAATGTGTGACCAAAGTATTCGCTTTTCACTTATCAGGTTTCATAATGCTGAGAAGAAAAGTTGATCAAACATACCAGTCCTCCAAAACCAAAACCATCTCCCTAAAAGAATGAGAGTTAGGACACTGAAAATAAATAACACTGCTTTTGCACACATTTAAAAAAATCTATTCAATCTTTAACACAACATTAAGTTAACTCACCGGTTCCCCTTTCTGGCCCTGGATAAACAAACAATTATTATGATTAATAGTTAACGATGTAATATACCAAGAACAATGATCAATAAGGAGAACAACTCATTAATCAAACCGTTATGGTGAGAAGTTCAAATTTATGTCAGCACAGTAAAAATTCAAACCAGGATACATATTAAAAAGATATACACTGTCCTGCTGTTTAGGAACAAAAAGCAATAACAATGCTTATGTGTATTTATATTGAATTGTCATGTCTTGTGGTGATTAGTACCCTCTCTCACATGTTTGGTTGCACTACAGCTAATATCAGCCTATATTAATAGTGATGATGATCAATGATGATGACTAAAGTGGCAGGGGGAGGATAAGGAGGATTTTGTGTCTAAAGTAACTACCTTCACACACTCAGAGGGGCAGGGACCCTGAGGCTTTAGCAGCCCTTCTGGGTCTTCAGTCGGGGTGTCCAACTGAGCAATCTGAAAATGGAAACAAGAAAAAAACAGTATTCATCACGGACCGATCAAGAATATCGTGGAAACCTGGCATATTATAAAATAAAGGGGAACCAATGGCTGTCTAATGCACATCCTCCACAGCTCTGATATCAAAATGAACCTAAGGCTGAGGAAGTGTCTACAGAGTCCTTGTGAGTTGATTTTAAAAAGTGATTATATTTACATTTATGTAATACAGAGTCACCATGCATGCCCAACCATCTACATGTGGCTTGGGCGACCTCTCCTATACATCTTAAGGTACATATACATGCAACTTTAGTATAGTGAGCATAAGTACTATCTGATTAAAATTCAATCACCTAAAACACTAGTGCCAGTTGTAAAGCTTGGCTTCAATCGCATGTGTGAATATCACATGTTGTTTGAAATTTATTCTCAAGTGAACTCTAATCAGTTCAATGTAATAACAACAAAAGAAAATAATGAGATAACAGTTTTGCTTTGTTTTTGTCTTGCCTCATCATGTAGTTCAAACTCTGACAGCAGTTCCTCACTACAGATGCTATTGATAAATTCTCTCTCAATGGAAGAGAAGTCATCAAAGGTGGGAGAGTAGAAGATATTTTTGTAGCTGGTGGGTGCTGCTATTTTATTCAGCTCCTCAATGTCCGCATTAGAAACTCCAACTGCCAGGACACTGACACCTAGAGAGAACCAGATTCAAAACATGATAACCCAGGCAAAACCTGCAGGGTTACAGTCTTGTTTAATACATATCGATTAAAAAAAGATAATTTGCTACTTTAAAATTCATCATTAGCGACACCATTTTGGTGGCTTTACAATAACTGACCCAAAGCACGTGCAATTCTGGAGGGTGGTACCACATTATCCTGGGCCCTGCCGTCTGTAATCAGAACCAGAACATGGGCCACATTCTGCCTCATCCCCAGAGACTCTAGGAACAGTTCCTGCAAAACGTAGCTGATGCCTTTTCCTGAGGGTACACAAAAGTAGTTTGCTCTGATAAATGCAGGAAGACTAAATTTACTTTACTGCACAGCACTGTATTTTAATTTTTCATAAACACATACATACAACAAGCTGATAAGATATTTAAATATAAACAGCAAAATAATATTAGACTAATGCATACCAGAAACTGTAAAAGTATAATAACAAAATCAACAAAAAATAGATAAAGGTTTTAATTACAATAGAGATAATCATTTTTAACAGATGAATATTATACAAAAAATAATTTGGGCCGTTATTCAAGTTAACTTTAATGGCCATAAAACATTGTAGTCAAAAGTCAAGTTTAAGGTTTAGGTTTTTAACATTCCATAAAAAAACAATGACTAATTTATTATATTTTTTATGAATGAGATTATTGGGACATTTTTTAAAATATATTTTCTATAAATCTCTCTCATGTTGACTCAAACAAATGCAAATAAACGTAACTCTGAGTTTGGCACATTTTTTATTACATGACATACAGTACAGTATAGCCTGCACAGTGAAACCTTTCTTTGATGAGATTATGTCAAATGAAACTCGCTACTTCAGCAGTCAGTACAAATACTAATCTATATGTTCGAGAGACCGAGAATAGCATATTTTCTGTCCACCAGTATGACAGCAGTTAGAGGCTGCAATATTAACAGTACGACCTAAATATAAAAAGAAATGCACACATTTGAACACCACAGAGTGAGCGTCACTAACCTGTTCTGGTGTTGCCCCCTCTGTACCGTAATGCTTTGAGCGCTCTGAGCACAGAGTTTCTGTCTTTGAAGTCATTTAGACGGAATTCAATTCGAGGCTCATCACTATAATGAACCACTGCTATCTGAGAGAAGATTATTGGAGAAAATACACATCAACACAACATCATCATATTCACTAAATTGAACATGATGCAACTTTGAGCTATAATTCTGCTTCACTTAGCCAATCACAAGCCATGTGGCATTCTGCCTTGTTATCCTTTCTACTAATGTTTGAGACAGATTCTGCCCACATTGCAAAAGAATTGCACATAGTGTTACTGAAAATGGTACTGGCTAGCACAAGACACTCACTGGAGCAGTTTGCTACCTTGCAGCAACTATCATTATTTACAGTCACTGCAATCCAGTCTAGTTTGTAATTGTCCTACTACACTAAAACAATACACATATATATGCACTAAGTCATATTATCATCACAATATAAAACAAAGAACATTTTTACTGAGAGACCAACCTGTGTGGCCTGAGAACCAATGACAGGGAAGTAAGTGGCCACCCGGAACATGAAGTCCTTTATCTTGATAAAGTTGTTAGCGCCAATGCTGGAGGACTCATCCACTAAGAATACTATGTCTGCTTTGGCCTTACCACACACTGAACAAAACACAAACACAAACCTTAAATATATTTTCATCATTTAATGTGTGTAAGAAGCCAATATTCTGATTGATCACATAGAAAACGCAAGCACACTCTATTTCTTTTTTACGCTGTCACACTGTAGCTCTCTCTAAAATACCTGGTCTTGGTGGAGCTGCTGTCTTTGTACTGAATGGGGTTAATCGAAGGGAGGTGACTCCTGCTTCTTTGGCTTCAGTGACACTTGGCTGACCTGGAGGCTTCTTGGTGGTTATGGATTTAGTCGGTGGCACAGGAATGGGGTGCCGGGTGGTCCTGGTGACTTCGTGAGAGATGGTCGTGTTGGTGGTGGAGGCGATCGTGATATGAGGAGAATGGGGGGCAACTGTGGCAAGCACAGACTGGACTGTTACCCCCGGAGGATCCTGTCCCACTGAAATTAACACAGTCATAACAGATCTGATTAAAAAACCTAAATCAAACTCTCAAGGGGAAACAGTCATTGCTGCTTACTACAAATGGGATAGAGCAGAAGAAAATAAAAGGATTTAAGGAAGCTCAAAGCATGATGACTTCATCGAGTTGCCCCAACATTCTGTAAACACACTTCTTAAGTTTGTGTGTCTTTCCTAACTTCTAGGTAACTGTTAGCTAGTTTCAAACCAGAGTTTTTCTCATTTGCACAGTTAAAATTTAAGGAACATCCAGGACAAGTTGCTGGGAAACATCTGTGGTGCTGTCCAATCAAAAGCAATCAAGTATGTTAAATCCCTGTGGCATCATGAGCTGCAACATACAACATGAATATGTTGTCGAGGGCCAAGCAATTTATTAAACTTGCAAATCTTTTTAAAAAATGATTTTATTACTGCATGTGCTTTAGAGTTAGTAATATTTGTGCAGTTTAGAATAAGAGAGAGAAATATTTGACTATGCTCACCTAACTGACGCTATTTAGGCTAATTTAATTTTAACTCTTCAGTCTAGCTAAACAGGTCGTAAATCAGCAAGCTAATGTTAGTTGCAAGTTGGATTGGTCAGCTTTGCAACAGTTACACCTGGAAGTTAATAGGTGTTACAAAAAAAATTTGTAACAACGAGTAAAAACTAGTTTGTGTGATTTAATTTAGTGATTTGTACATTTCCACTTAAACACTTTACATCATATATAACTAGGTTAAGTCTGAACTTACAAAGAGCTGGTGTAATTGACTTGCGTGCCACACCCCAGTCAACCGGCTGGGCAATGTCTCATTGAGTTAAAAAATAGTGCAACATGCTTTTAAGTCCAAACTCACAAAAAGCAGTGTAATGACGTTGTGTAAATCATATGGATTTACTCTATAGTAAGACTAGATTAAAGAAGAGTGTTTAACTCAATGCAATCAATACATTAAACTAGTATAATTTCATTATGACATGAGTGGGAAAATATAGATACATATTAAGTGTATGTATATCCTGTGCAATCAACAAGCATTTTGTAGCATGCCAGATTCAAACCTTTTCAGTAATGACTTACATATTCTCTGATACACAGTGCTTATAGGCCCCTCCACTTCTCCATACAAAGGCCTGATTGTAAAAATATAAGTTCTTCCATACTGCAAATCGTTGATCTTATAGGAGGTAAAACCAGGTCCTAGGGTCTCTGTTTTAATCTCCAATACTGAAAAGACACAAAGAAAAACTTATAGCTGCAGAGTAATCATTTCAGCTGATTTAAAGTGTAGGAATAACAGGAATAGGAAACATGCCTTCCAATCAACTGACTTATCAATGTAAATACAATGATGTGTAACGAATTTGATCTAATACAAATTATGTCGTATATGTTAACGTTATGTTTGTGTACTGTATTTCAAAGACATTTCATCTCTCCAACACTGTCACTCACTTATATCAGATTGGTTCTAAAATTGCAACCACTCCCTACCAAGGGAAAAATGTACTTATAAAACTCTGCATTTATGAAAAAACCTGAATATTGGTTTTGTGTTTTTATTAATACTTCCCATTTAAAAAAAAGGGTCCTTATGCTGTGAATCAATACACAATACAATAACATGCTACTTATCCACTTCAAACCCTCTGGGACAGTCAACAAAAATAATTTTTTATTACCGTCACATTGTACTGGGAATGTATTGAAATAAATAAAGTTTTAAAACCAATGTCATTTTTAAACAAAACAGTGCGCCTCTTTGGATTAACAATTTGACTGAAAATTGCATTCATGTTAACGTGATGCTAAATAGAGGGCAACCACTGACCTGAGATGTGCCTCCAGGAGAGAAGGTATCCAGAGACGCCAGCCACACGTGTCCAGTTCAGAATAGTGCTGCTGTCTGTAGTGTTCAGAGCAGCAAAGCCATTCACTTTTGGAAGATCCACTGAAACAGAAAAAAACAAATAAAATGCATCAAGGACCATATTTGACTGATTTACTCACTCATACATTATGTTAGATAACAGAAAAAAATTATTACTTTTGCTGCATACACTGAAGCATGTCAATCAAAGGATAATTAATGTTTATAGACAACCATGCACGTAGAGATCCATTGTTTCAATCTTTTCTCTCCAAATACTGATTTCAATATCTCAACTCAGGATATCTGTCAATACAAATTTCCTGTCTGATACCATTGTATAAATATCTCAGGTAGGACTTACAGGTGCGTGCAGTAACCAGGACTGGGCTTCCCTCTCTATTGCCCACCATAGAAGACACCTGGATCTTATAAGCTGAGCTCTCCCGCAGGTTGTGGATAGTGAAGGTGGTTGAAGCAGCAGATACCTTGTGGGACTTCTCATCACCCCCTACAGCAGACAATAACACAAATCCAGCATACAGAGATAATCAGAGTGTGAAATAATATTACTATGTACTCATTTACTATGAAAAAAAAACCTCTATTGAAATGAGCCACGGGAGTCCAAACAGTGAGTTTTTAAGAGCTAAGCGAAATTACCAATTATGCAAAAGAATAGTGAAAATGCAAATTTCCAAGAAATGTTGGAGTTAAATGAAGCCACTGCTTAGCAACACTTGACTAGGGTTGAGATTTTTGTTATGCACTGAAAACAGAGAAATGGATATAGGTGTCAGGCACTGGCTTTAAACTCAACCAATCAGAGCTGTATGTTTATACATGCATGTAGGTATGTACACATGGCTGACTGTATATGAGGTCACTCACCTAAGAACGGAATCCAGGAGATTTTGTACCCAGATGCTCCTTGTGTTTTCCTCCAGGAGAGGGTGAAGGAGTTTACTCCAATATCCACAACCTTCACCTCCCTCACTGCCTGAATTGGCTCTGAGTCTGAAACCGCAGCTGAAAAATAATACCATACAAACACAATTCTTTAGAATTTTACAACTGTGAATCACATTAAAATGTATTTCCTCCAAAATTCTACTCAGTTCCACTCATAATGCATAAAATATCTATAAAAACATCATTAAATTTAGAGCAATCCAAAATCTCTGAGCTGAAGGAGCTGGTTTATTCAATAACTATCATTTGTCAGTGTAATAAATTTGGCACTTTGAGCTTGGTGTAACCTACCAATTTTGACAGTGACAGTGATAAAATGATAGCAGCTCTGCTGACTTGGACTCAGTGACACATACTACAAGTGACAATGACATGAACTGTGGTTAAAATAGGAAGACCAAAGTACATGACTTGTCAGTCAAACAAAGACACCACAAGGGTTGCCCTGGCATGGGACTGAGAACTCCACTGTCCCTACCCATTTAATTACAAGGGGTGCACAGCTGCACAGAGCCATTTAGATCTAAAGATGAATCACAATCAATTAAAATAAATTGCAAGACCTAACTTCCGTTCTGTACCTGTGAGCTGAAACAAGGAGATTTCCGGTCCCTCTGAGTTGCTGTACACTGCACAGATGGTGATTGTGTAGGTGGACTGTGGGTTCAGGTCTTCAATGCGATGGAAAAGAACACTACGGTCTAGGTAACGGGACAGAGGGCTGCTATCATCTGTAAACAGGAAGGTACATGCACAGATACACATAACACAATATTATTTACAATGCAGAAATATTGAGTGACTCCCACAGTTCCAATTGCTGTTTTTTTAAAGGTATCAACAGGTTGTCTGACAAGTATACAAACTGAAAGTGAATTTGACTGACCTGTGAAAACATAAATAGTCCCCATATTGGAGTTAGAGCAGAGAAAATAATGGGTAAATATATCACCTGACTTCCAAGAGAGTTTGTACTCTGTAGCGCCAACAATGGGACTCCACTCCACATCTATGGAGGTGCTGGTGTAGGATGTCACTTTGAAGTTGGACACATAGCCCAACGGAGCTGAGAAAAGACGAAGATCATGAATATGACTAACCTGTATTTGCTCTAACAATAAATTGTTTATTAAATTATTTAACCTTTAATATTAAACAGAAAGATTCATGACAAATGAAATTGGTACATTTTTTTCTTTCAAAGCTTTAGCTTTCTAGATGTAGTACTCCAGGGTGTATCAATATACTGTACATTACAGCAGGGGGGGGTTACACTTAAAAGACGGTGAATTGACCACCAGGCACTTTCAATACAAATAATCTTAATTTAATTTATTATTTATTTAACTCATGTATCATTATATGTTGACTTGGCATGATACTTTCTAGATGAATAAGATGACTCTACACACAGAGAGAACATGAAAATATTTTGGCACAAATCTCTGCAGTCAATCAATTGTAGTCCAATCTAATCAGTCCTAAACTTCATTGGTACTTCAGGTGGGTGGGAAACATTGAATACTGGTACTCACAAGTTTTGAAGGTAGCAGAGATACCAGGTCCCACCACAGATCCAAACAGCACATAGAGAGTCAGGACATACTCTGTATCATAGGCTACATTCTTCAGCTGGTACTCTGTAGTGCTGCCATTCAGAGCCAACTGCCTGGGACGGTCCCGGCCAATAAACTCTGAAAATAATATCAACGTTGACAGTACAGTCACATCACTCTTTCTTTCAATTGATTATTCCTCAATGTCGCGGCATTTCTCTCAACTCTGGCTCAGCGTCAGAGCCCCCTTCTCTGGAAACCACAACCTTGTCATTTTCCCCCCTTTTGTATTTTGTCAAAGTGAGTCCCCATGCCACCTGTCACATCCTCCTGGCAGACCGGCAGGGTGGATGTGTCCGTTATAAAAGCAATGGCATTTCAAAAGCTTTTGTCAGAGTAAATTTGTCACTGGGTGAATGGGAGAAAGGGACTAAGCCAACATTAGAAGAAAGGCTGTGCATGCATGCATACATGCATACATGCATACAAAAGCAAATGCCCTTTACCCGCCGCTTGCTGTAGAAAGACGTCATTGGGCCGTATGGTGTTTCATAAGAATAAATAGACATTTTATATATACACAAGAGCCATGGGATGTATCACAAGAAGAACCAAATACTACTTGTTTAAGAAACAAAACAGGGTTGAAAGTGAGAGTAAATCACCTGGGGTGGGTCCCCAGGCCAGTCTGTATCCTGTGGCTCCTGGGACACTGTTCCATGAGACGACAGCAGTGCTGGTGCTCACAGCAGACACCTTCAAAGTTTGTACTGCACTGCTTTCCACTGACACACAGACAGAAAGCCAAAGAGGGCTGTTATGCAACTTCAAATCTAGCCATGTCTGTATCTATAACAAAGTAACCACTGCTCATTCCTGTATTTTTGTACTCCTAGCAAGCATCTTAGTTACATGTCTTGACTTTGGTGGTAGTGACAGGTCCTTCAGTGTCTCCAAAGATGGGGTTAATGGTGATGGTGTACTCAGAGCCTGAGTGGAGGCCTTGGATCATGTAATAGTTAAAGGTGTCCCCGAGGTTTATGTTCTCTATGTGGTCATCTGAAAGACACAAAGAGGCACAGAGGTACTGAATAGTTAAATGCCATAATATAAGATCTGATTTAGTCTCTGTAACACTCCCATGTACAATTAAGTGTCAAAGAATACCTGAGGATGCCCATGTCAGACGGTATCCTGTGGCACCCTTAACTGATGCCCACCTTGCCTGGACAGTGTCTGTGGTGGCGTTTTGGACCTGAAACTCCTGAACTTGTACCAGCTTTACTGTGGAACACACCCACATCCACACAAACACGCACACATAATCATTGTGATCACAGAAAGTAAGGCTATTTGATTCAGACCTTTAATAGAGAAAAAAATATTTAAAGTAATGTAATGAAATACATAGTAATCAAAATCAAAACACATCATCTAGAGGTTTTTCTCTGTCGTACCATGAAATAGAATAGATGAAATTACTGTATCTAGTAGACCTACTGCTGGTATTTTTAAAGGAACAACATCACCCTAGTGTGGATATATCATGGTACTGCACCTTGGTGTTTGCTTTCTTGTATTGTCTCTTGCTTTATTCTCTATAACATGACTTTGACGTGCATTTGTTAATTGGTTACAGGGGTCCAGGCTCTTTTTCTCTAGATGTTTGGAGTCATTGATGTTTAAAAGTGTCACATACGGTAAATAAATAAACTTAAGTGTAAGAAAGTTCTTTGGGTCTTTGGATTTTACGTTTGGGTTAATTAATGGAGCGACGCCAACAAGCTAGGTCAAGCAGTCAACTCGACCTAAACTAAATACACACAACGTGCCTCATATTGCTCAATGGGTGGTCTATTTAAGCTGTTAACATATTTGTGTTCATCCCTTGGCCCGCTTTATCTCCATATAAACATGATGGGGAGTAAAGAAGTCAGAGCCTGGACACCAAACCGTAACTTTGTTCAGCTGTAATAAACATTTCATCTGAGTTGTCTGAAAAAAAAAAAAAAGGTATTTTGTTAAAAGCCAACAAACTTACATGTCTTGCCCACTATCGAGAGTGGTTCACTTGGTCCTTGGGGGTAAACAGCATAAATACTGATAGTGTACTTCTTATCCTCCTCCAGGCTGTCAATCACATGAGAAGAGGTGTCTCCAGGAAGCAGGTGCTCATAAATAAATCCTGGTCGGGTGGCTACAGGACAAAAATCCCAAAGAATCAATACCCAAGAAATATACGTCCCAAACAACTTCTCCTATGATGCTTGATTTACATTTTAAACATAGGTGTATCATTATGATTATAAATGGCACAAAAACACAATTTTATACTGGTCTGCAATGTTTGTTAAATAATAGTACTTCCATGGTGTAATGTTAGCATACATCTTGGGATGAAGATCTTGAATCCATTGAGCTTCCCCGGAGGAGGCATCCAGCCGAGGCGCAGCGAGAACAGACCCTGCTCAATAACACGGAAGTTTGACACCAGAGGCAAAGGGGCTAAAAGACAGAAACTTGTTGTTCAGGGCTGTGAAGTTCAGAGAAATCCAAAACAGATTCATGTTCAAGGGTGCACGCGCTGATGTATGACACCCACTTGTGTGGACGGTGATTGTAGCAGAATCTCCTAAGAGGTTAGGGTAGATGGCGTAAACAGTGAGGGAATAGGCTGTTTTAGGACTCAGGTCCGTCACCATTGCTGTGCTCACATCTGCCTTCAGATCAGTCTGTCACATACACAGACAGCAGAACAAGAAGCAGCTTAGTGTGTGTGGTTGTGTGAGAAACAAAGAGCAAGACAAACTGAAATAAAGAGAAAGATGATTGATCAAGAAAGCGTAGAAGTCAGAGCAGAAGAGAGAAATACACAAAGACAGTGCAATAACACAGATACACTTCTGAAATGTGTACTTAAATAAAGTGTTAACCCTTGTAAACTAGTAAGCATCCTTATGGTTTATTTACACTTCTGTCCTATACCCTCTTCTCCATCATATTCAAATGAGGTGGCCTGTTGTGCCTTGTAACATAACGTAGCAACTAAAGTATTCCTCTTTTGGTACTCTAACATAATTCTCAGTCTCTGTCAAGGAAACGACTGCAGTGTTATCTTGAAAACATATTGCAGAAGCAAAACCACAGAAGCATGGATATTGTTGGAGAAAAGGACATCAATGCCAACACCACTGTTCATGTGGATCTCATTAATGCAATGTTGAGGAGCATCTGGTTATTGAGTTTTTCAAGTTGGGTAATTTCAGGAGATGTCTCATCTCCCTAGAGCTTGAGCTGAGCAATGTAGGCTTATTTCATAAGATCTAACAGATTATTTTTAGTTTATATCAAAGTGTTTGAGCTTTGAGTTGATTGAATTCATCGGCAGGAAACAGATTGTGATGTGCTACTAGGTCCCAAATTGGTTTTCCAGCAAGTCGTGCCGTAAGCTACTGTTAACAGTTCCAACAATAGGACTTCTGATATGAAAATAGAGTCTGTGCTCTGTTACAGTCCAGCTCTATAGCAAGACAACTATGATCACGCACATGCATAACACATCACCTGTCTCTGCTGTAACGTGAGGATGTGTCCCTTAGAGTTGAGAGGGGTGACCAGGAGACGATATCCAGTGACATCACCTGTGGCCTGGCTCCATGTCAGTCTGAGGGAACTGTGGGCCAGCTCACTAACTTGCAGGTCTCTGGGACCTACCACACGCTCTTCAACTAGAGATTGGAGAAGGTACACAAAGAGAGATAAGATGAAAAAAGTAAATGAGAGAAAAGGAGGAGAGGAACATAAAACACGCAAGTTGGTCTGAATGTAGAATCTGTCAGAAAGATAGATCCATTTTTGTGAGAAAGCTGCAGGGCAGAGTGAAATAAGAGACTATTATTCATTTTATTACACTTTTCAAGCTCTAGTTTGAAACACAATTTATCAGTATAAAAATGCAAACTGCTGTCAGTGTGAGGGCAGCTTTAAGCAAATAGTTTGGTTAGAAGAACTTTGCTTTCATACTGCTAGCCTACCAGGCTGGGAGATTTTCACAGGACGTGGTGGTTCAGAGGCCGTAAAACAGACTCTGCGGGACAGTTTGGCAAGGATAGTTTCAAGGCGAGAGTAGTCAGTGCCCAGCAAGAGGTGCTCCTCAACTGGCTCTGACACAATCCTCCTCAGCTCCGACTCATCAGCTCCCCTTACACCTGCTCACAGGATAGACAAAAAGACAATGAGAAAAAAGTGTGTGACAAAGGCACAGCAACAGTTAGTCCACTGATATTTGCCAAGAAAGATAAAAACAGAGATTTTACTTGTTTAATGCGCAATAAAAACAAGTGAATACTGAGAAATAATTACGTGGCATCATTTCTGTTTGACATGCATTTTAAACACATACATTCTTACAGACACCACTAGATGGAGCTGTGGCATGTTTAATAATACTGTTAACCATACACATGCATACTGAAGACATATTAAAGCTTATTCAAATCATTTCTGGCCTCTATCTCAAGTTACAGCATTATGTATGTTTGTCAGAGCCCAGTGTGTGCTGTGATAATAAAGACCCAATCTGGGCTTGAAATGTTCTGCTGTCTTAACGTAATGATGCAGATGACCTGTGATACAAGTTGTTGTGGGAGAGTTACAGTTGCTCGAAATCAACAAAAGATAAATGTGCATTTGTTTTTTTACCAGTTGTTTGTCTGTACAGAACATTTGAATGTATCTGTACGTATATGTGTTATCCATGCTACACAGGCTCTACAGGCATATTGGTTTAGCATTTGTACACAAGATGCATGAAGAGCTTCTCTGTGGAGGTGATGAACGAGGGGAGCAGGCCTCAGTGTCAGAGGTGCAGATGGGGGACATTGAATTGCCTAATGAAAAATGGCTGCGATTAGCACACCATGAGCTAATGAGCAGTAATTATTGCACCACTCCAAGCTGAGAGGAGTAAAGTTGTGGGCTTGTGTGCTTATGCATGCGTGTAGAAGAAAGAGGGTAAGATATGTAAACTTGTGGATAAGCAGTAGTGTGTATTCATGAGAGGAAAGGCGTAGGATAAAGTAGCTTTGCTGATGCAACACACAGTATCAGAAAGTGCACTTTTACATAACACAGTACAGGAGCTGAATTAATCACTTATTATTACATACATATTTAGTAGATGATGTTATGTTAGCACATACACATTCAGTGCATACACCTGCACGAGTGCGCCCAGACACTCATGAGTCACACACACTCACAACAAATACCCGCACTGAATCCAATGAATTCAAATGTACAGGACATGAATTTCTTACTGCAAACACTGCAGATAAGCAGGCAGAGCTCGGATAAAATCTGAGGAGCCGCTGCAGCGGGGATGTTGAAGGAATTCACAATACCAAGTTCCACGCTCACCTACTGCAAAGAGAGAAATCCCATTGTCAGCCACTGCTTTGGCTGCGGCATCGACCTGGTCGTCTGAACGTCCATTTGTGATCATTACAGCAATCTGTACAGCAGTGAGACAGAAATAATCCCATATGGATAGTCCTTAAACATAACATAACTATACACACTGCCATTTATCATGAGTAAAATATACTTACACCAACATTAAGGTAAGTAACTAATAATTGTGGGTGAATATTCATTTTAAGATTACTGGCATTCTGCAACGATTTATATTAAACAATAAACTGATAAGCTACACAATGATTAATACCAGTATGGTTAGTCTTAGTAGCTCAGTTTCTACCTTTCATTTTTTTAAATGTTTTTTATAAATCTATTGCTTGTCTCAGTGAAGGTTTATCCACCGTCCAAACAATAGTTTGTTTGAGTAAAAAGAACATCACTGCAAACAGTATTGTGCTCACAAAGCCCCCATGGACTTTTGACATGGTTTGACTCATAATTGAATACATAATTAAATAAATCAAACAAACAAAGTGGAATAAAAGGATGCCGGCTTGCAACTGAGACTACTAATTTGCCCATTAAGGAAAATTTACTCAGTTCATTCAAAGTTCACCCCTCAGTCAATGAAGAAGGGGGCGCTTAAAAGCATCAATATGAGACTGTAGCTGCTTTTCTGCATGTGCTCTGGTTGCACAATTCAATATAATCAGCCTAATCCTCACTTCTCTGCCTTCCCACGTCAAGTGTGTTGCTGCAAGATGATTCACACACGCACACACTCAGAGATAGAGAAATGATTGGAATGCTAACCAGCTGTGTTATACTGAGACTACACTACAGTTTTAGGCTGTCAGAAAAATTTAGCTGACAGAAATGAAGAGCTGTTGGAAAGACATTTGACAAGGCACTTATGAGACATATTTAGTTAGCTGGCTATTGCATTTGGGGCTGTGTGACAAAGCAGGTCAATCTCTGTCTTTAGGCATTCTTTGAATGTCCATCAATTTGACTTTTTTGTGGTGTGTCTGGGACTGTTGTCACAAGTCGTCCCTTATCAACAGCCATTCAGTCAACTGAGCATGCTGAGTCTGTAGTGGAGGCAAAATGTGTTGCCTCCATCTTCTTTCTTTTTCTTCTTCCAAAAGCAAAAGATAAACCAAAGCAAAGAAAAATCTGTTAACAGTTGTAACTTCCTATCAGACATACTCCTAGTTTGTATTCCAAGCATTAAGCAGGACCGTTTAATCAGATTCACAGTGGTGTGAAAATGGTAGACCAGTTTGCTGTGTTTGTTTTTTCCACAATGTTCTTTGGAGTACAAATACAGACTCCTGACTAGGCCTTTTCTTTCACACAGGGCCAGAACATACAATATGTGCATGTTGATGACCAGCTGGAAGCAGTTGTCTTTGCTGTGTGGGTTGTAATCCTAAATAATAGTTCACCTGTTGCTTTTTCACATTTAACTAGATTCAAGCCTTTCAGTTTTTAATGTGTGCAGAAGAAGTTTAAGGACTTTTTATTTTATAGTGATGTGACCTCTTTTACCTTTGCCGTTGCTTGATATTGCCTACAGTAAGTGTAGTCAGTCTGTGGGACTCTTTCAAGGGTACAGGATAGCTTTTTCTATGCTTTGCTCTAAGTCTGTGGGTGTGCTGGATACTCTCTAAATGGGTTTTAACATCTCCCTGGTTGAGGCATTGTACCTTTGGGGCTGTGTCTCGACTGATGACCGGGCTGAACACAGGGTCAACCAGAAACTGGAGGGCGTCACCAATCCTCCTGGATCCACCCTGATAGGGGAGGTCTCTGATGGCTCTGAGGACCTCCTCCAGTGAGCTGTAGTCTGTCAAAGCAATCCGCATTCTGAAAGGACCACAGGGACCGCAAAACTGGATCATGTAGAAATAATGGAATAGCTAATACAAATAGTTGATAACCAGTGTTGGGAACGTTACTTGAAAAAAGTAATTAGTTATAGTTACTCACTACTTGTTCCAAAAAGTAACTGAGTTAGT